>JAQGBX010001146.1:0-27088 GCA_034698745.1 Megaphyllum sjaelandicum | reverse complement strand
ATTAGAAATCAAAAATGCAAAACAGAGTTTGACGGACAGCGGAGTTATAATAGGGGACGAGCTTGCTTGGGTGAGGGAGGGAGTTCTGAGTAAGGGCTGACGTAGACCAGGAGGAGTGATAACGTCACACTGCCGGAAGATGGAAAGTTGGGCAAGGGGTTTTTTCTGGAAAGTTCTTTGGAGGGGGGTGGTGGGACTACAAATAGGAACAGCGATGGGTGTTCTGGTGAAAGGTTCTAGTGGTGGTGGTGGTGGATGACGTCACTGACAGACACATGACGTCACGTTAAGACCGTCTGGGGAACAGGTTGAGGAAATGGAACTTGTAGGGAATCAATCCATGGATAGACCTGTGGGAAGGATACTAAAACGGAAGCTATGAATCAACCAGTGTTCTAGACGGTGCTTCATCGAAAATTGTGTTCGAAAATTTTGGATTGTTTTGGACATTTTGTCCTTTTAAGAAGATACGATTATCAGATGACGTCATTCGTTAAAATGATGTCGTTACGATATGGTAAACCATTTGGAATATTTTGAAATTTCTCGAGAAATTACGTCATTTTTGTGTTAAGATCCGATGGATGAATGACGTCATTAGACCATGTGTAATCTGCGACTAACTGCAGAAATGACGTCATTCTACGAGAAGCACTGTCGAATCACGTGACCTTTTGCCCAATACACGCGCACTTCTTGGTGTGCGGCGCGCATGCAGTGTATTCGAGAATAAAACTCGGCGTTCTACGAATTTCCCAAATCTTGCCGAGTTTTCCAAAACGAAGTTCTGAGAAATTGGGGAATTTGAAAATCGCCGAGTTTTTCAAAAGTCTATCGGGAAGTTACACGAGGAGTAGAAATGTTGAAAACCAAGGGGTACGATCCTAAAATCTACTGACGAAAGAGCGGTTCGAGACGGAGTCTCAATCTTAAGAATTTCTACTTGGGGTTTCTAAAACAAAAATCTAAACATGTTTAGAAATTAGTCAGGTATGTACATTGTACACATATTTTTTTTCTAATTATCGAAGGCTTTTCCATGAGTTTTGGTCCAAAATAAATTATGCTTTCAGAATAATGAAGGGATTTTTCAGGTTCGAAATGAAAATAACAAATATTAGAGAAAATGACGTCTTTTTAATCCATTTAATTCGAAAATTCCGTATCGTTTAAAGCCATTTTCTTTTAGTCATTCATCCGTATTTTAAATTTTAAATTATTTTGTTGGATTTTCTTTAAAAAATATTAATATTAAGAACTTGGCCGAGGGAATTGCGGACTACGTCGTCCGGTCACACTGGCGTTTTTCGAATTCGAACGATGGAAAAGCCTCGGAAATATCGTCTAGGACTAGTCTTTTTCACCATTTTAGTAAGTTTTTGTTGCATTGTTTTTTTTTCTGTACCTTCTCCATCAACTCAATGCAAGCTTGCAAATCCATTCCAAAATCAATAAAAGTCCAAACAATGCCCTCGCGTTTGTACTCTTCTTGCTCGAGCACAAACATGTGATGGTTGAAGAATTGTTGCAATTTTTCATTGGTAAAGTTGATACATAATTGTTCGAAACCGTTAAACTAGAGCGTTCATGGGTAGCGAGCGGGAGTGAGATATGTGTAAGGAAAGAAAGAAAAAAAAAATGAAAATAAAATTAAAATTCGGGTAAGGGGAAACATCGGGAGTTTGGTGTAGAAGAAGACAAAATGGCGGACAACATCGTCGAGGGTGACACGAAAGTGCTGCAAAAGTCAAATTCAAAATAAAATAAAAATGTGGGGTGAGGAAGGGCGGAAGCGGGAGGAACATCAGGTGGATATTATTCAGTTAAAAAAAAAAATTCGTTAGGACAAAATTCAAACTTTTTTTTCCGGTTGCACCATCCTCTGATTTGAAAAAAAATTGTGAAGCTCAATTCTATACAATTATTTTAAATGCCTTTCATTAGTCGATTGATCAATAAAGACTAACGACTAATCATTCGTGTATCACTCATGACTAACGACTAATTTGGCTGGTCATTAGTCATGGTTCTATACCGATTGATGATTGATTCGTCGTAATCTAGACCAATTAGAAACTATCTAAGCAATTTTAGACAATTTTTCAAATGTTTGGTCCATTCTGCTAATTTCTGACAATTTTCAAATTTTACATAATTTTGCTCACATTTGATAATTTTGTAAGTTTTCCACATTTTTGCTAATATTGAAAAAATCTCGCAAATTGTCCAAAATTTTGTCACTTTTTCGAAAATTTCTAAAATTTGTAACAATTTCACAATTGTCAAAGACTCAAATATCGAATATTTAGTTATCAATTGTAGCCATGATTTAAAATTTATTCGACTCATGCCCAACACTGCTACCTGGGCGCAAACAATTGTTTTAACATCTAAGGTTCACAAAATATTATCAGAAACATTTTTAAAAACTTCTTTCGTCAATTAGGGATGATTCAAACTGTGCAAAAAAAACCCCTATTGGCTATAATTTGTACTTCAAAGTTTGGTGCAACCGGCATAGTAGGTGCATCAGAGGTTAACGCATTCCAGGCCAAGTTAAAAAAAATTTAAAAAAAGTTAAATTTGGTTCATTTATGATTAATTTTTGTCGCAATCTGCATGAATTAATTGTGCGAGCAACTTAAGTTGGCGGCGTTCGTAACGCCGCGTCAACTTAAGTTGAGCCCGCCTACCTTTTCCATCAATTCAATACAAGCTTGCAAATCCATCCCAAAGTCAATAAATGTCCACTGAATGCCTTCTCGCGTGTATTCTTCTTGTTCCAGAACGAACATGTGATGGTTGAAAAATTGTTGCAATTTTTCGTTCGTAAAGTTGATGCACAATTGTTCGAAACCGTTAAACTGTATAGCGCCAAGGGGGTGGGGGTGAGGGTTTTGGGGAAAGAAAAGTGCATTAAATATCGACAAAAGCAGGTGGGTGAAAAAGATGACGCAATCTTCCCGGGGAGCGGAAGTGGCGTCTGCATTCCGGATAAGGCGGAGAACATGGCTGTAAAAACACCGGAAATTGAAGTGAATGAGCGGGGAGTGAAGAATCGGATGTATAATTGGAGAACTTGGGTCCGTGTAGGGAATGATGAGAATTGAACAGGGTGAAAACGATACGAGTATTTGCGGAAAAGCGGACTTCACCAATAAAAACGTGGACATAGGGGGAAAAAACGTGGGAAAAAACGAAGGTTTTGCACCAAAAAAATAAAAACAGCGAAGGTTTTGGAGTAATGTTCGTTGTGAGGTTTTGCGGGGAATAAGGGGCCATTCAAAAAGTACGTCCTCAAAAATTCCCACCCCCAACATGAGGACGTCCTTTTTGAATTGCCCCTAAAGCAAAGATTTTGGAATATGAGAAATAGGGCCAATTCAAACGATAGAAGAGGGGGTCCAGCAAAAAGGGGACAAAATCGGGGATCAACCAAAGGTAGCACAGCTGGATCAATGGTGGAACTTTGAAGAAAATGGAGTAAGAACAGAAGACGGGAAGACTTGTAAATGCTTGGTTTTTCAGTAAAAATAAGGTCGGTCGGGAAGCACGCAAAAGTAGGATTTAAAAAAAAAAAAATGCAAAGGTATTCAAATGGTGTAAGCAAGATGAAATTTTGCGGGAAAATGCGTGAAATTGTATAAATATAGACAGGAATTTGGGGTAACGAAGCTGTCAGAAATTTGGGGTTTAGGGCAAAAAAAGCGAAGAATTTTCAGGCACTTAAGTTTAAATTAAGCTAGACTTAAGGCTAAGGCGCGACTTAGGGCTAAGGCCCGACTTAAGTGGGCGTTTCCCCGCCCTGATTTCCGGCGGAAAATGGCCGTCCACTTAGGTCACGGGCGCCGCTTCCGGTTGCGGATTTGCCGTACCTTCTCCATCAATTCAATACAAGCTTGCAAATCCATGCCAAAGTCAATAAATGTCCACTGAATGCCCTCTCGCTTGTACTCTTCTTGTTCCAGAACGAACATGTGATGGTTGAAAAATTGTTGCAATTTTTCGTTGGTGAAGTTGATGCACAATTGCTCAAAACCGTTGTACTGTATAGGGTTCGGATTCCAGTTTGGGACGTTTTTCAAAAAAAATGGGATTTGGATCGTTTTCAGGTGTTTCGGAGGGCGAGCAAGTATGGGGCGTGATAAATGAAAAGCAGTGAATTAGTAAAGTTTTTTTTACTCCCGAATTGGTGGCCATTTTCGAATTTTTTGCACTTTTTAAAAAATGGCCGCCCAATTTTGTTAATTTGTAATTTGGCGGAATTTCCTGGAAAAAAATGTGTTCTTCGATTAACATTGACTTCTCCGGATACAGAATCTGAAAAGAATGGAGAAGTTGAAGCAATTAGATGTTCCTATTTTTTGTCCCTAGACGGGGCTCTGACTAAAGGGGGTACGAATCGATAGATCGATATATCGTCCGCTGTCCGCTGCGGTATTAGTGGCTCATCCCTTGCCGTATCGATCACTCTACCTTTTCGATGAGTTCGATACAAGCTTGCAAATCCATGCCGAAATCGATAAATTCCCAATCGATTCCCTCTCGCTTGTATTCTTCTTGTTCCAACACGAACATGTGATGGTTGAAGAACTGTTGCAGTTTTTCGTTCGTAAAGTTGATGCAAAGTTGCTCAAAACTATTGTACTGAGGCAGGAAAGCAACGTGTTAATTAATCGGCAATTAATGATAAGTGGACCTGATTAGGTAGGGCCAATGATTAAAGGGGCGTGGCGGATTTTGCCCTTCGTTTTTACCAACTTTTTTCAACCAGAGTTCGAGAAAGGGAACAAAAATTGGTGGCGACATTTTAGAGCTTTTATCAAAATGTTTGGAAACGTTTGAACGGGGTTTAAGCTTTGTTTGGATTTTTAAACTTTTATGGGCAATTAACTGGTGCCGATTCGGCTGGGAAATTGTTGTTAACGATATACCTGGAAATAAGGCAGACTGTAGTGTGATTAATAAACGCTAGTTAATTTACGTACTGTTAAGATTAATCGTTAAAATTAATCGCAATGTAATTGTAATTCAAATTCAATGTAATTCAATGTAATTTGTAATTCAAATATTTTTTAAAAATTCTTCAAATTTCCTTATTTTGAAAATGATGTAAAATACGACGCGCTTGATAAAATGTATTATTTTAAAATGCTGTGCAAAAAAATTATATATTTCAATTATTTGGAATATTTAATTGTTCGAAAAATTAAAATAAATGTAATTGGAATATTTTTTAAACGTTTTCAATTTTGAAAATAATGTAAAATAATTAAAAATAAAATAAAATTAAAATCAAAATCAAAACTCCAATATTTTGTTTAAAAAAACCGTTCTTAATTTTTAAAATAATTTAAAATACGGCGCGTTTGATTCAAGGCCAAATTAACTGAGTAAATAAAAGTGTACTTAAATTGGAAAAAAAATCAAAGTTTCAAGCGGGGTTTGAACCCGCGAAGGCCAAGTTTCGGATAACTTACGTCGAAAATTTCGAACCCGGCAATATCCAATACACCGATAAAATGCTGACGCTTCTGTTGGGTGTCCAAAGTTTCGTTGACCCTCTTGACCAACCACTTGAACATCCTGTCGTACATGGCTTTGGACAAGGCACCGATGGAGTAGCTGACCTAAGTTTCAATAAAATGGACCCGTGTTATTCCAATAATTATTTTCAAAACCATTAGATCTTGTAACGTTTCAAAATCAGCAGATCTTGATGAGAAGTCATTGGAACGTTTTAAGACATTCCATGTTGCAAGATAAAAGGTAAACTCTACAGTCTTTCAATCGAATATAACCAAGAGGTGATTCTTCGAGGACTCACCTGGTCCTTGCTTCTGCCCTGGGTGACGAACTCGTTACCGACTTTGATCCTGGGCTTGAGCAAGTTCTTGTAGAGATCGGCGGAGTTGAGGCCCAACAAGTGAGACACGCGCTCACCCTCCTGGGTGCCATCGGCTTCAGCCTGCTCTTCTCTGGGCCTCTGCTTGAACTTGAGTTCACCCAAGTGCATGACGGAGGCCACCATCTTGTAGATGTTGTTCTTCTCCTCACCCGTGAAACCCAAAATGTCGAAGGCTTCCTGCACCCCCGAAAACACGGAAGATTAGCAACGTGGAAAAAATACATTGGCGAAGAAGCTGAAGATTTGGTCGTTTCCAGATAAAAACGGATTTTTTGGGGATTATTTTTAGCTTGAAATGTGCTTTAAAAGCAGTGTTTCTAAACCACTAAACTCGGCGTTTGGCCGTTTTGAATAACTATAGTTTTCATTTTGTATTATTAGATTTTAAAACTACAACCAAAAATGTGTATAAATGATCAGGGTTTCCCCCAGACCTGGAAACCATGGAAAAGTCAGTGAACTTGAAAATCACTGGAAAAGTCGGGGAAGAATGATTTATCTTTAAAAAGTCAGTAAAATTCAACGTATTGATATTGCCACTTTCCAAAATTAGTTATTTTACGTGGTTTGCTCAGGGCCCACTCAAATGTTCCCAATACAAATTTCAAAAAATTCAGAGTTCAAATTAGCAAAATGCTTCACGCTCCAAATTTGTAACATTCTCCACGTTTTTAGAGTAAAATTTTTCCAAACTTTCCACATTTATAGAGTACAAATTTTCAACATTTCCCACGTTTTTAGAGTACAAATTAGCAGAATGTTCCACGTTTTCAGAGTACAAATTTGGAAAAATTTCCACGATTTTCAACTATTTTCGAGAACAGATTTGCATATGTCTTCCGATCTTTGCTGAGAACAAATTTTCAAAACTTTAAAAATTTTCCGAAGGTAAATTTGTAAAATTTTCAAAATTTTCTCACGCTAAATTTGTAAAATCCGTGATTTTTCCATAATCGTGGATAACATTTTAGTCGATTTTGGCGTTGTCTCGGTTAGGGAAATTTGTTTAAAAACATGGAAAATTCAGGGAAGTTGAATATGAAATTTCTGGGGGGGGGACCCTGCAGATGGTAGTGCTCTGCGAAATATTTTTCCTATTTTTTTTGTTGATATCTTTGAATTTGATAAAAAACAAAGTTTTCTCAAATGTTTTAAAAGTTGTTGAATTCGGTTCCTCGGGTGTTTTTGGACGACATTCGTGTTGATTTTCCAAAACGAGTATTGAATTGTTAGGCCCGATTTTCAGCTTCTTCACCGAAACAAAATCGGCAAAATGGTTTGCGGTATATGGTAGAAAATAACTAGTGAAAGAGTAAGGAAACATGTCGAAGGACAAAAGAGGATTTGAATACGCGTAGTTTTACGGACTGGACAAGAGTGGACGAGGGACGAAATTCAGGACAATCATTTGAACTTGACCACAACTAGAGACACGTGGGGGAAATTTCGAGGTAAATGGCATGCGTGCTACGAATGTAAGGATTCAAACAGAAATGCTGGATTTTTGGGGGTCAAGACGAGCAATTCCATACTTACTAGAAAAGCAGTGCTTAGGTAGTGTCTGTCGTCGAAATTTCGAATTTGTTTAATCGTTTAATTCAACGAATACTCTTGCACGACAGAATGGTTTAAGAATAAATGTCATATTTTGTAAAATTTGAGTAAGTTTTGCAGTCGTACTTTTTTTCCAGATTGCTTACCCTGAAGAACTTGCGTGTCTCAAAAAGAACCGAAAATTAAATTATTGAGCTTTTTTTTAAGCCACTTAGATTTTTTGTAATTTTGTACAGTGAACAAATTTGAGCATTTTATACGAAAATGGATATTAGGTCAGTTTGAAATCCTGGATCAGAGATGGGCGTTTCTTTGGGGATTGATCAATCAAGACTAACGACTAATCATTCGTACTAAGGACTAATTAGGTTAGTAGTCGTTTGTCATGGCCTTGCCGATTGAGGATTGATTAGTCGTAATCTAGACTAATTAGACTATTCGTTAGTCATTAGACGAACTAACTTCATATCTATTCACGGAACAGATTTTTCGTCAATTTTGCTAGTTTTCGACAGTTTTGCTAATGCTCGACAATTTCGAAAATGTTCGAAATTTTTCACAAGTTGGTAATCGTCGAAAATTTAGCTATGGGGAAAAATAGCTTTTGTTAATTTTCGACAATTTTGTACATTTTTCGGGGTTACAATCATGGATAGTACGAGCGCGAATTTGAGTGGCACTTTTTTAATCTTTTGCATTGTTTCCTCGGCTTTAGTAAGAAGTAAAGTGGCCCAACTCACGTCAGTAATGCAAAATTCCTCGCCATCATCCAATCCTTCAATCTTGGTCTTACCCTGGGACACGAAATGATAGGTGTGGATGTCGTTATCGAGGAGCATGTTTTCTGAAATGGGGATAGGCAACGAACTAACAATCAGGTACGGAACACAACGAGGAGTGCATGGTCATCAGCCGTTGTTTTGTGCAGCGGTGTCTTTGCACTAGGATGTGCACTGTGACGTCACGACATAACGGAGTCCGGAGTTCACTAGAGAAAGCCCCAAATGGCAATAGACCATATGCAGATTTCATCAGCACGCCAACATCACGTGACATTTCATTCATTCCATTGGCGAAAATCTTATTGTTTCTCCCCCAAATAATCACAAACTTTTAGCCCTACTCCTGAATGGTCTCATGCCCTTGGCGAGTTATTCTTTTTCATCATTGGCCAAAGTCACTCGGATGCAGTATCGAGGCACGTCTTTTAGTTGTTGATTCGATGAAAAAATCACGTGATGTAGCCCCATACTTAACTCTTCATAAGGTCCATTGTGGGAAAAGGCAAAGGGTTTATGACGTCACAATGTAGGTGCAAAAAAACAAAAACAGTATGGCTAAATAGAACTAGGTGGACAGTAAACGGTTGATTCTGATGGTGGGGTAAAAGAGAATGCTATGTTTGGAGCTAATGAACAGGACAGAACGGAACAGGCCAAGTCAAGTTGCGGACTTGAGATAAGACTTTGCATGGTGTGACGACAGGACGAGGGGAGAAGGGGCGGAGCGAATCGGACGAAATATGACGAATTGTCTAGGGACATCCAAGATGGCGGGTGCATGAGCAGACGAAACAGGATTCGGTCTAGGTACGGCACAGGGCTAGATACACGGAGAGAATCGACGAGGGGGGGTTTGGAATCGGAGGCTGAGGGACGAAGGCCAGGGTCAGGACCTTGCTGGGGACATTTACTCACGTCGGTAAGGCCCATTTCCTCCGCGTCATCAACACCGGGGATGTTGGTCTTACCCTGAGACACGAAATGGTATTCATGGATGTCATCGGCCAGAAGACAATCGGCTGAAAAATGCATGTGCAGTGGAAAAGCCAAGTTTAGATGGCGTGTGCGGGGAGAGTGGGGGGAGGGGCTCTCGTGGAACACGCGTGAACATTGCTGTAGAGCCGTTCTGGGAACTTCTGGCAGGCTGGCGTTTTCGGATAACAGAGATGGCGATCTAGGCTTATTATTTCCATATTTGACATGCTCAAGCTCTTTTTATGCGAAGATGCAACCCATGGGCAACACGTGGAAAGACAAGCAAGGAAGTTCCAATTGAGATTTGTGGCCGGCCGGAAATGCCAATGTAATTTTCTTATTGGCGTTTGGTTAATTTTCAGCGATGTAAGGTACAAGAATTTAATGGTCAACGACTAAGCAGTAATTGGTCAACAGTAAGCAACACATGCAGGGTATTCGTGCAATATTCTTCCAGGGGCGAGCAAATTATTGGATCTTTTGAGTTCTGGTGTCGGTTGGGAACGTGTCAAGACTCGTTGCATAGTATAGCTTTGATGTTGAACTACGTCTAGGAGGTAGTTTCGGAGTTTCAGATGTCCGAAAAATAGCTTAAAATATTTGGAAATTTGTAATGAATGACGTCACCGTGGTAAATGATGACATCGTTCGAAACAAGTCTGACGTCATTTATTACAATTCTGATGAGGTCATTAATTAAAATTCTGAGGATAACGTTATTCATTCAAATTCTGATGGTAAGGTCAGTTATTAAAACTGATGATGGCTTAATTTCTTAAATTTCTGATAATGACTTCATTCATTAAAATTTTGATGATAATGTCATTTACAAAATTCTGATAATTTCATCGGCTCCTCTTTTGGGTACGGGACAGCATTCAAGAATAGGGCTGCCAAGGCAACGGGATGTCGATTGATGTCGGTGGAAGATGCTAGGGTCAGTCCTGTGGATTTAGGCGCAGCTAGAGATGCTTTGCTGTAGGGAGTCATGGGGTCATGGCAAGGTCGATTCTTAAGTTCCACTTACCGCGTGACCTGCAACGTTTGGACCCAGAGAGGCGTCCGAGATCCTCGTTTGGGAGTGTGGGGGGGACGTACGCTTATGGGGATGGACGTTTGAAAAGTTGACAAATATTGACAAATAGAGGGAATGGAACTTGGGTCAATGACGTTTCAATTCGTCAACTGGTCACTGAAATGTCCCTCGAGGGGAACTTGAGGGGTCATCTAGTTTGGCATAGTAACATAGAGGGTTCCCACATATGGATCGAATAGAAGTACGTGAGGGGTCACGAGTCGGGGCTCACTTCGGTCACTCTGAGGGGAGTTAAAGGTGGTGACCTCGTACTTACGTCAGTGAGTTCCATTTCTTCACCATCATCGACCCCGGCTATTTGTATTTTTCCTTGGGACACGGTATGATAGTCGTAAATGTCTGACGAAAGCAGACACAATTCTGTTTCGGGATTTGAAATTTAGAACGTCGAGGGGTATTCCGGAATGGGACAAAATAATCAAGTGTATAAGTTAGTTTTCATTCTGTCACATTTCCGTCGTTAGGCGGACTTAAGAGGTTATTGTTTGGCCACACAAAACGCAAACGAGAACAAAATTGAAGAACAATCAATTGTACTAATCTGAATTTTGGGCCATTAATACTAACGCAATGGTTAATTAAAAACATCATTAAGCTTAATTAGTCGACTGTTAATTTGTAGCCTCCGAAATCAAAAAAAAAATGTCACGCAGTTTTAATTTATCATCTGGTCAGGGTCCCCCCAGATGTGTCCGGGAAAAGTCCCCAGAAAAGTCAGGGAAAAATGGCTTATTTAAAAAGTCAGGGAAATAACCAAAATTCTATGTTAGTTTTCAAAATTGTCGTTAGTTAATTTTGAAAAATATTTTCCAGAGTCGATTTTGAAAAATATGTCAATTTTTCATATCTAATTGGTCAGGGAATTTTTTTTAAAACCTGGAAAAGTCAGGGAAGTTGAAAAAGAAATTTCTGGGGGAACCCTGCTGGTATTTTAAGGCAATTAATTAGCGGTCAAACAAAAATCGTTATTTGTTAACAAAAACTTTTTTTCTATATTTGTATGATTAGAAAATAAGTAGCCACGCAGCTGGTTGCACCAATCCCCGTTGCATCGCGCTTTCCAACATACGAGGGGCGTTCATTAAGTTTCCGCAATACTTTTTTTAATGGCTGTATGCATTTTGATGAAATTTGTTGAAACAAAAAATTCTTCCAACATCATCAATTTTATACGTCAAAGTAATTTGACTTTGACGCAAAAGTAAAGTCGTTAATCAGCGATTCACGTAGATTTAAACGAGTTTCATAAGCGCCGCTTAGCAGTGGACAAATTGCCCGATTAAACGCTAACCAGAGTGTGGTGCAACCGAAAATGCAATGGAAATAAAAAGCATAAAATCAGCCTGCATTTAAATGGCAATCATTTAAAGCGTAGATTAGTAGCCCTGCAACGCCGTTAAGCCTGCCTTGACCCTTTGGTCCCTAACAGAATTCGGAGTTGGGTCTATGGATCGCGCGGAGAGAACCTGGGCTAACTAAGGACTTTAAACCCAGGACAAAAAAGTCACCTAGATAAGTGCTAATCATGATTAACAGGCTGTTCCGAAGCGTTCGTAGTAAAAATCATAGAAATTCTAGGAATTCAGCCGTATCGTACCTTTCATTTTGGCAATTTTTCCGGACATGAGTTGGTAGAAAATGTGGTAGGATCGTTCCAGGGGCTGTTGGGAGATGACACGGGCTTTTTCCAGCAGATCTGAGAAATAGAAGATATATTGTTAGCAAACACATGTTTGGAAATGTTGGAACTTGGTGAACGTTGCACTCTTATAGAGCACTGGTTATTAATCACGGGTCCGTGGTCTGAGTTGATGGGACATTAAACTTTTGTAAAATCCATGTTAAGCCAGCTTCTAAAATATGTATTTTCAAACAAATTTCGATAAATTGTGAAAAATTAAGAAAACAATATCCCAAATTTTTGAAAAGTTTATAACTACATCTTATGAATTTGATAAAAACGGGCACATTTTTAAAAAAAAATCAAATAGCAAAATTGTATGCTTCTTCAAATTTTACACTACCCAATTTTTCTGAACTTTTAAACAATTTTACAAATGAATATTTTCAAACCAATTTCGATGAATTGTGAAAAGTTTTCATAAATATGATATAAAATTGTTAAAAACAAGTAATGTTTTTTATTGAACAATTTTTTTAACAAAATTTAAAACAAGTAATTATTTTTACACAACCCAATTTTGCCAAACTTTCAAACAAACAATTTTACAAATGTATGTTTTTAAATCAATTTCGATAAACTGAGAAAATTTTTCATGAATATTCCAAATTTTAAAAAATTATAAATTAAATAAATTGCATTTGTTTTATTTAACAATTTTTTTTTACAAAATTTAAAACAAGTAATTTAATTTTTACCACTTCTCAAATTTTACACACCGCAATTTTGCCAAACTTTCAAACAAACATAATTTTATGAATGTAAATTTCAAAGCAATTTCGATGAATTGTGAAAATGTTTTAATAAATATCCCAAAAACAAGTCAATTTTTTAATTTTTTTTTCAAAGTGGTTCAATTTTATACGAATAATTTTACCACTTTTTAAATTCTCCACATTTTCAGTGTTGATTTTCGCAAAATAGGCTACTAATGGACATTGTCCAAGAAGTATGAATCGCTAATACAAAGTGACTTTGGGAGAAAACTCACATGTTTCAATATCAGCACCAGCCAGTTTTCCCATCGGTCCGAAATGAATACGGATGAATTTACCCTGTGAAGTAGAACGATTGCGTTAAGTTAATTATGCAACTAACGCGATTAAATAAGCGAAGCGAAAACAATCCAAATTTATCCGATTTTGACATATTTAAAAAAGAGATGTTTTAATTGAGAAAACATTCTGAACAGCCCTCGTTTCAGTATAATTTATGAGCGGCCCCGTGACGTCACGGATTCGTCGGAGCTTGTTTACGAACGCACCTGTTTCGAATGCGCCAATTTCGAACGTTTCAGACAATTTTCGCTCCGATTTCAATCGTATTTCAAGTTGTGATATCCAGTTAATACTTACGAAACGAGAAGAGTTATCGTTACGGACGGTCTTGGCGTTACCGAAAGCTTCAAGAACGGGATTAGTTTGTACAACTTGATCTTCCAAGTTGCCCTAGAAGTGGACGAAAAGGTGAGCGAGATTCGAACGACAAAATGGCGCTCAGGCCATTGCAAATTTTGCGAATGAAGTAGTTTTAAAAAAGGAGTTTTAGTCGGCGAAAGATTGGTCGGGACGATACGGTTTTAGTAAGTTTTTGGCATCGGTTCTTTACTCGATATTAAAACTAAGAAAAATCGACAAGAAATGCGCGGTTTTTTTTTGTTACGAATTTTCAGCCAATCTCGATCGCTGTGCGTTCGAAATGTCAAATTTTGGAACTCCTTTTTTTTAACGATTCCATCGCAAAATTAAAAAAAAAAACGTTACTTCGTTAAAGGATTAAAATGACGAATAAATGTTCGTACATTTTGCGGGCTGGATGCTGGTTATCGTGGTTTTGCTTACATGAACGGTCTTATCCATGCCTGATTTGAACACGGGATGACAAGTTAAAAATTCAGAATGAAATAAGTTAATTTTCTTAGAAAGAATTTTTCATTTTTTTCTTTCGTGTCGCTTATTTTAAATATAAAGTTTTGATTGGAATGAACTTCTTAGATTGATTTTTAATTTTTTTTATAGACTCAAAATAATGTTTTCGATTTTTTTATTATTCAAATTTGAATTGTATGTCAAATACCCTCTACCACATGGCACTGTATACGTAATGACTGCAGGGTATTGAATTGATTTGAATTCAACGTTGTTTTGATATTCGGAATACTTTGAGGTGCGTCGCTCGTTCATGTTTGCAAATCAAGATTAATATCTAGTTCGATCCAGGAGGATCGGATGCTTTCGGTTCAGATGCGGTAGACATGCAGGATGGTCACACATGCATGTATTCCAGAATTGAAAATGTCTGGAATTTGACAGGAAAACGTAGAGTTCAGAAGGTTTGGTTTCATGGTAGGTGTTTGGTATGGTATGGTATGGCGGTTTGGGAGGACGTATTTTATGGCGTGGCTGGAATCGGAATCAAATCACTCTAGGTTCAGGTCACTGTACAAAGGAAGATAGAGGATAGGTGAACAATCCAAGGACGCTAAAAATCTATGTGGCTGGGAAAAAAATGTCCAAAAACACGAGGAATTCTAGAATGTGCAGGTGGAGTTCCATCCAGGTCGAGGGTAGAGGACAAAGGCACAAAAACCGGGCACTTGTCTAAGAGGTGGTTGGGGGGTGGGGTTCACTCGATAAGGGTCTACCTTCTTTGCGTCTTTTTTCTCGTCTTTAGAAGTCGAGGCACCGACATTAGCGAAATACGCAATTACTTTCTTCGTGTTTTCCGTTTTACCCGCACCGGATTCACCTCTGCATTGTCACATGGAAATGAAGACAGTTTGCGATATGAGCCACGGATGTGAGTTTGCAAAGTTGTGTTCTGCGTAGTGATTTTGTGACTAGGTTTGTGTTCGTTATGTGATTTTGTATACGTGGAGCGCTTTCTGATTGAACGTATCAGATTTTTGTTGGGATTTTCTGGGGAGTGTGATTTCGAGATTTCTGGGGTTGTTTCGGAAGGAATAATCATGATTTATTCGGAGTGGATTTTAACGTGATTTAATTCTGTGGTTGTTCTGTAGCGTACTTTCGGGACAACGGAAACGGTTTTTCTAGAGGTTTACTTGTGAATTTTTTTTACTAGGATGAACGTAACTTGTTTGGATTTTATACTAGGATAAATGTAACTTCATGGATTTTTTACTAAGATAAATGTAATGTTTAGGTAATTTCATATTGAGTTTTTCTTCTAGATTTGCTCTATTTTTGAACAAAACTTTTGAACAGATTTTCTCGATATTGTGTGGCTGTTTTTTAAGAGTAAGTTCAAACTTCGCCGAAAACGTCCGTGTGAAATCAATTTTGGAAAAAGGGTAAATACTGTATGCTAGACAAATAGGCTGACGCTAAGTCAGTCTTAGGTCTTAGTTACATCATTCTTCCGAAGAATGATGGTTATGTTGTAAGAAGTTTTTTATATTACGTGACAAAGAGTGGCATGAATGACAGAGTTACAAGCGTCAAGACTTTCTTGTTAGCGTAATTAAGTAGTTAAAGCTTAAACTGAGATTAGATATGATCGTAAACTCGGTACGGATGATGAGCGTGCTCAAAGCTTGACGTAACCTACGTCAGGGTTGAGCGATATATACTGTATAACAAAGACTTGAAGAGCCTTTCTCCAACTTTGAGACGTGAAATTACGCCAAGTGTTGAGCCGAGTGTCGAGTTTACGATCACGCATAATTGAAGCGAGTGCATAAGTTGGCCGCTATAGCTGTGCTGCTTGATGGGATGCAACTTACTCCACTCGTAAAACTATGCTTAAAACCAGAGGCAGCAACTTGCGAAAAATACAGAATGACTTTCTTGGTGTTCTCTGTTTTGCCCGCTCCGGACTCACCACTAGGGGGAGAAGGGAAGAATCACGTTAGGGTGACAACACACACACAATTTGGGAAGGATTTCTCGCGTCTGTGCCAAACTTTTAAAAAAATTAATAAGATTGATGAGTCATTTTTAAGAAAGTTTTGTCTGCCCACATCGAAATGAAAATATCTTATAAATTTTGTACTCACAAAATATATTTATGAAGTCGATTACTATAATATATTTTAAAAATACATTAACTTTGTTTCTTTATATTTCGTGTATAATATATTTTCTAAGGTAACTATAGTAACGTACTACAAACGCATTTAGGTTATTCATGGTTCCCCCAGAAATTTCATTTTTAACACTTCCCTGACTTTTCGAGGTTTTCAAATTTTTTTTCCTGACCAATGACAATGTCAAAAATTGATATAGTTTGCAAAATCGACACAGGAAAATATTTTTCAAAATTTACGCTAATTTAAATAATAATTTAAACTATTTTAAATTATTAATGTTGACAATTGGCCAACTTTAATTTTTTTTAAAGTGGGAAGGATATGAACACGCACAAAGGGTTGGAATTCCGGGAATCTAAGACAACACATTTTTTTTTTCTATCTACAGCTGTATCTCTAGAATGTGTGTAGAATTATTTTAAAAATATTTTGTAGTTTTGTGATTTGGTTTCCTCATGATGTCAACGGGCGAACTTCGCAAACTACTGAGACTTACGTGATCAGCATAGATTGATTTTCGCGATCTGAAAAGAAGGCAAACAAACGGCAATTAATAGACATCCGATGAATTCGTCCCACGCTTCAAAAATGACACAACTCAAAAAAAAAATTGCAAATTTGTACTGGGAAAATTTGAAAGTTCTGCGAATGGACCCTGAGTTTTAAAGTTCTTTGACTTTTCCAGGTTTTCCAGGACTGTAGATACCCTGTTTACTGACTTTTGCAATTCATAACACATCACCTATGCGATATTGCGTTCAATTTCCATTTTACCTTGGGAACTGATTTTATTTGGCATTTTTTTAAATCGAGTGTTCGTCCGAGTTGGTCATAATCCCCTCTTTTTCCCTGTCCACATTGTGTCCGTGACTCAACCTATCCCCCATCACCTTCTACATAAGGACGTCTTTTTTGAATGGCTCCTAATGGCGCTATATTATTAGCCGACCCCTATGGTAAACTAACTTTGAATATTGTTTTAGTCTAAAATAACGAGATTGAATTGAATCATAGCTAGCAAGCCATTCCTAAAGGACTGACAGCTCTCGAGATGGAGAGCGAAGCTCAGCGGTGACTTTGCGCTAAAAATAGAGCAATTTTTCTCGAAAAACGCGTGTAAGGCTAAACCATTTCCATGTGGATGTGTTTGTTTTTTTCTCCTTTTTCCTATATGTCGAAGCGACTTGATTCACTTATGGCTTATTTCATCGTGGCCTACTCCACCCAGGGTATAAATACGCGAGCTGCAGACATTTCACCCAGGCTAGAAGCTGGGATTGTTTGGAGACTGAGCTGGCTTACCTTATATGGACAAGATGGATGGGGGATAAGTTTATAACTCGGGGGCTATTTTGCTGCCTACTTTATTTCTTTCGTGTCAGAAATGAATTTATGGGAAATATTTCGGAGCTGCTGCTGCTGCTGAGGGGGAAGGGCATCGTTTGAACGTTTTATAAATAATCTGGTTTTAAAATTCCGAAATTCCACACAAAATTCATTTGCTCGGCATTTTGGCACCACCATATACAATTTTTTAGTAAAAGCATGGCAGTATCTTAAAGTTCCGCTATTCCCCTGAAATTGAATTATTTCTAAATTCAAAATTAATTTTGAAATTAAGCTATTCCACTGAAATTCTACTATTTCCTATTTCAAAATTAATTTTAAAAATCCGCTATTCCACTGAATTTTACTATTTCAAAATTCAAATTTTTTTTTGGAATTTCGTTACTCCACTGAAATTCTCCTATTTCTAAATTCAAAGTTAAGTTTGAAATTCGTCGCTCCACTGAAATTCCACTACATGTATTTCTAAATTGTAAATTAATTTTGAATTTAGAAAAATTTCCGCGTTTTATAATGAGAATTGTTATGCCGAAAAAAATTCACATTTGTCTATAATTTCGGAATTGTGAATCTGAACTTGAAAAGAATAATAATGGCACCTAACTATATTGTTTACAGTGCGTGTAAGAAATTTAATCCGAAAAAAAGATTCCTGGTAAATTTCCAATTTTTTTTTCATTGAGGACCAAGCTATGCATGTTACCCGTAAAGGTTAATGAATGCGTCATCCGGAATGTACGAGGCTATTCCCGATGCATTTTTCCAAAACATTTGGATTGATTTTTAATTGCATTCCTTCCAAATTTTATAAGTTTGTAAAATTCTAATAATTTCTTAATGTTTTTTTGTTTTATTATTTCTTTTTCATTAATTTTCTAAGGGCACTTACTGGTCAACATGGCGGTGTAAGCGCCGTCAGAGATGGCAAAGACGTGGGGTGGGACTTCATTACGCCTCCTGCCTTTGTAGATTTGGATGGCACGGTTCGTGTAGATGGGGTAGCGTTTGTAGGGGTTAATGGCCACGCAGAAGAGACCAGAATAAGTCTAAAATGAAAAATAAAAACAACGAGAGGTTGGTGAGATATATATATACGACAATTTGCGAGAATATGAAACAAAATAAGTGAGAATTTGATCGAGAATAAGCGAGAATTTAAAAACAAGAAATTTTTTCCCACCCGTTCCCCCCTCTCCACACACACCGCAGGGCATTTTCACGCTGACAGTAGGGCACTGAATTGAATTGACACGTCTGTGTATGGAAAAATTAACAAACAGTGCGTACTGCATTTTCGAAAATTATTTTCGAGCAGCAAAAGAACTCACTCTAAAAAAAATTGAAAGGAGCAATTAGGAGCTCTTATTACACTCATGGAAAGGGGATAATTGAGTTTTAATTGTTTGTTACGTCATTTCTACACCTTGATTTCCACCCATAGGCGCAATTAAAAAAGAACGTCCTCAAAATTTGCCCAAAATTGTACTCCACATAAATGTTACACATGGACCCTGATCCCTGATCGAGGTTTTTAAGTTCTCTGACTTTTCCAGGTTTTCCAGAACTGCAGGTACCCTGTGGACGTCCGAGATGATCATACCCTCCGCCCTCCCCCTGTCCACATTGTGTCCGTGACTTAATCTATCCCCCCTACCCGCTACATGAAGACGACATGTTTGAATTACTCCTTTAGAAGGCCAATAACTAGATGATAAACTGTAACTTCATTGCTATTGCTTTCTCCCTTTATTAAGGCAAATATCCTTCCAAAACAAGTGTGTACCTGTACCCTTGTATTTTTCTTATTCTGAATAATATAATTTCGAGTAATTTTCTGAAACCTTCTTACCCTTAGACAGTTAAATTTTACAAAGTATTTCCGAAGACCTAGCTGGCATGTTTTTCATCAAAGAATTAAAAAAAATAGACAATTTTTGAAAAATTGCTGAATTTCCCGAAATTTAAACAAATCCAAAAAAATCTCAAGATCATTCAAACAGACGTATATTAGATGTCGATACGCGTTTCTCCCGTCGATGGGCAATATTATAATCAAATATTAAACAGAAATCGCTAAACGGTTGATAACGCTAATTGGAACGCATTTTGGGATCTCGCCAAATCTCGCGTGATTTTTATCGGGCTCTCAAACGGCCTGACGTCGAGTTTGACAAACTGAGCTTATTTTTGGCGTTCAGGGATGAGATTTGATTTGTAAACATTCTCTGAAAGCTTGTCAGGAAATACAATATGGTCGAGCTATTTTTTTTTCCTTCCCAAAACGGTTCCACTTTCTATTTACGTCCCGATCGGCACTCCACCTCCATTCATGCTAAGAAGAGATGGCAAAGTTTCAAAGAACGAATGACGCCAGAAGTCCGCCGGATGACGTCAAACAGGCGGGCTTCCGGTCGCCGCAATTTTCAGCCTAGTTTATAAGTTTATCTCTGCCGATGTTGACTACTTAGCGCCAAATTCCTCAATATCCTGATTTACTATTTTTCCTCTGATCGAAAGTGTAGTCAAATTCAGATACAAAAATTGCACTGCACTTTCCATCAGAAACCCATTGATTTTTGGACATGCCTTTTTTCGGTGTCAGTCTATCCCAGCGACGCACTGTGGCAGTTCATTAGAAATGCAAATGAAGCCACACTCATATGTCGATCGTATTGAATCGTATTGCGTGTTTGTGTTTCTAATGCATTGCTACGTGGCGTGCTACGGTCGTTTTTTTACACCATGACAACAAAGGTGCCATCTGATATTGAAATCACTAGGGTATTCGGACAGCAGCTTTACGACTCGCACTTTGGCAGTCGCAAAGTCACGTGTTTAAAAGGAATGCGCTAATTGGTTTGTTTAACAAAGATAATAACCCTTCCCCCCACACGGCACTGAATGTGCTGACTGTATAGGGTATTGATTTCAATTGAATTGATAACTTAAGAGTTACTTTTTTTAAACCAATCAGCGTGTAAATTTTTCCAGCATGACTTCCCACGACGCGACGGCTAAAGTGCGTTTCACGGAGATTTCTTTTTTTTTAAACCATCATTATTCTTAATAGCAGGAAGTGAAATATATATATATATTGCGTTGTCAGGTTGACCCGTGCAATATGCATATTTCTGATACCTGGGTAAATATATTGGGGTGTTCCCAAAATTGGACTTGCCCCTACCCACCTGTCCGCATTGTGTCCGGTCAATTTCTAAAAAACTAGCTCGGAAAAAGTTAAAAAAAAATTGCTAGTTTAACGCTCGAGAAAAATGAAAATTTTGCCAATTTTTACTGAAAAAATTCTGAAATTTTGCGAATGGACCCTGAGCTATTAAGTTCTCTGAATTTTCCAGACGTTCCATTACTAGAGGTATCCTGTTTGCTGACTTTTGCAATTTATAACACATCACCTATGCGATATTGCGCTCGATTTCGCTTTTACTTCGGAACCTGATTATATTTGGCATTATTTTATCAAGTGGACGTCCGAGTTGGTCAAACCCTTCTCCCTCCCCGTGACTCAACCTATCCCCCTCCTTTCTACCCCGTTCATGAGGACGTTCTTTTCGAATGGCCCCATACTATATGTTTTATTGTTAAGTATATTTCGTGAAAACAGGTATTTATCCAAATTGGATCGTGTTCTTCGTACTTGTTATAAGTACGGAGACGCGAACCTATTTCCTAATGACATTCCGAGCTTCTAGTAGGGTCAAAGAAAGGGATCTGAAACCTTGAATACATGCAGTCGAAATCGACAGAAAACATGTTTTTTGGGGGGTATCATTTGTACTCGTTTACAACGGACTTTTTTTTTCAGTGCCGAAAATATGCACGTCGATTCGGCAGTCCAAATGCGGGCTCGGGGGATAAAGTTGGCCCGCAGTTATTTTGGCAGTGCGAAGGCTACCCAGGAAGAGGAACAGGACTATATAAGGATCGGAGGAATGGGAAGCGAGGCGAGGCTAAATTAAGCTCCTCCGTACAACGGCGCTCCTCCAGCGCTTTAAATGGTGCGGCCAAGTTTGGAAAAGTTCCCAAACCGAGCCGCACTTCCGCGCCTTTTGTGACGGGAAACAAAAGGTCGAGGAAAAGACTCCGATGCGTAATCCAAGTGCCCGGACACAAAATGCCGTTTTGTTGGGGAATGGCGGATGGAAAGTTGAGAAACTTTTGGGCACGGTTCCCACCCCCTCTCCCCTCATCCTGGGTCGATGACCCGGGTCATTTACGTTCGACGGTTGCTTGTGCATCGGGGGTTTGAATCCCGTTTTGGGAACTTAAACTTACGTTCACGGTGAAACTTATTCCAGTCACTTGCCAACCGGTTTCGAACCAGTGTCGCGTAGTTGCATTTCAGACTAGTGCCACTAAGCGACACTGGTTTTCAAGCGACTGGAAAAAGCTTCACCTTGCACGTACCCTACAGCAAAGATATCCACGCGGGCCAAATTAAGACGTTCTAAATTATAGAAAAGTCGTAGAAAAACCCGAAACTGTCTGGTTTAAAAATGTCAAAAATGTTTTTAAAAAAACTTTCAAAATTGACCAATGAAAATGTTGACGATGTTGGAAAATTAACACTTAAAATTTTGCAAAATTGACGAAGGAAAATTTTATTTACAAACGATGATTTTGAAAGTATTGCACCTGTGAAGACATTTTTGGTTGGCAACATTGTTAGTCAAACGTCGTCTGCTACTTCATCGTTTTCATAGATAATCGTCGAAATTGACAATATTTTCAATTTCTTTTGTATATATTTCAGTATTTTTGCATTGTGGGAGGAATAATAAATACTAGATTTTATATTGTGTTTTAATTTTATTGAAATGACGACCTTTTTAAGTATTTCTGAAATATGATTCCTGTAGTTCTTTGCATGATATAAAAAGATTTGACGATGACTCCAATAATTCAAAAATACTGAAATATATGCAAAGAAATTAGAAAATGAAGTGAATTTTGAAGAATATCTACCAAAGGAGCAGACGACGCGCTTAGGTTATAAGGTTGACTAAAAATGTTGCCAACCAAAAATGTGTTCTCACACCAACCCGACATTTGAGTAAGCTTTAATGTTTGAACATTCTTGGCACATGTCCACTAGTCATAATCAGTTTCATGTTTGTTTGTTTTCTTAGATTATAGTTCTAACGAACACGTCAATTACTTGCTGAGCACGTGTTTCACGAACATAGGACAACCACGTGACGGTCACATCGACGTTTTACGTTACGTTATAACATGAGACAGCTTTTGGTTTTTCATTAAAATTTATATTTAAATATACATGTAAAATAAACCCGCAAAACCATTTTTTTATTTGAAAACATTACGAATGCACGCTCCCGAAAACATGTGTTTCCGCGAACGTCAATTTAGCACGTACGTCAGAATGCGCCGACATTGTTTCGGTAATGTACCAAATTTGATACACCGTAGTAAATTCTCGCTTATTCCAGTTCAGATTTATGTTAAGATTTTTCACTTACATAGATGAGCTTGGCAAAGTATCTCTCTTTCAAGTTGTGCAAGACACTAGCGTCGTTCAAGTAGGTCAATTCGGACATGTCCTCGCATTTTTCGTATTTGGGGGGGTTTACTTGTTGAAGGAGATCTTTCTTCACGACTCGTTCCTGAAAAAGTAAAGGTGAAAAATATGAAATTTCAATTATTCGTTCGACAAGTTGGAAACTTCGCTAGCATTCAATCCGTTGCCCCGGATGTTAGCAATCAGTGCGAGCAGATAAGCGTTGGGGGAAAGCCCGTTATTTTCACAAAGTGGGGTGGGAAATGGAAAAACGATTCGATGTTTTAAAAATTTGGCGATCTAGCGTGTTTTTAAATGTCCGAACTATCGAACGCATTTTCTATCGAATACTTCTCAAAGCTGAATTTGAGGAATTAAATAAGGTTTTAACTAATTTTTTTAATAGGATTTCAAATGGTGCTATACTCCGCCACATGGTACCATGCACTGACTGCAGGGTAAAGAATTGAATTGAAATTTAGAATTAAAAAAACAACAGTTTTCATAACTGGTTTTTTCCCACAAGATACACGTTAACGCAAATAATTTTTTTTTCTATTTTTGCTTATTATTTAAAATGTAAATGGGAGAGTAGAATTTTTTAAACCACTGTTGAAAAGTAAAAAAGAAATCATTTAATTTTTAAAAAGGGTAATATTTTAGACATGAAACATATCTAAACTATACCTTTTTTTAACAAATGCTTTGAGAAAATTTAAGACACAAAACATGTCTAAATCATTATTCATTTTTCAGTGTATAAATAAGAACAATTTCAGAAAATTTTAGTTGATTTTTAGAAAACTAAACTTCTCATAGGTGTATTTTTAAGTATTTGTAAATTTCCATTTCTGGACAGAAATCGAAAATAACGTCATTGACACGTGATTCCTCTATTGTACTATTAAGAGCACGACTGGGACGTGTCTCCGAGTGATTCAATCAGTATCCAGACTGATCACTCGCCAATTAATTCACTGATCAACCACCGGGGCATGTCGAAATTGCCTTTGTGAAAGCGGACGTTGACTGACCTCTCCGCCTGCAAGATCCACGGTAACCAAATCACCCTTGGTGCTCTTGATCTCGCCGAAGATGTAGCCTTCCTTTTCGTCAGTCACCCACACTGCCTTCTTGGCGTCAAAGGGCTTGGTCTGGTCCTTGCGCTTCTGTTCGAGCGACACGAACAGAAACTCGCTGGGATCGGGGTCACCGGACTCGTCCGCTTTTGGTGGTTTAGGGGCCATGACGTCGACTGACTGGTTGGCGTGAAACTAAGATGTGATGGGAAGGCACCGAGATGGAACGCTAGTTGAGAGCGGAAGTGGAGCGATTGTAGATGGCGCCTCGAACACACACGCACACACGCAACGTCAGCACAGCAGAACAGCTGATGAGCTGTTGCAAAAAAAACATAAAAAGAACATGTAGAGAAACTGGCACACTTTAAGGGCTGACCAATCTAGGGGTAGCTTGAGGGAAAATAGGACCACCCTGTTTAAGAGTAAACAATGCAAAGACAATGCTTCAGGACCAATTTGAAGTTCGAAAGAGGTTTAGCTGTGAAACACGTGGTTGAGATGCCCTGTAAGTTGTTGTCAAGACTTCTGACCATTTCAATTTTCCTGTAAGTGTTTTGAATATGTCCATGGATATGTAAACGTTCCATGAAATCCACCACACCATCTTTCATCTTCTTACTGATTTAAAGTTTTGAACTATTCCGATTAGAATTTGAATTGATCACGCGGGGAATTTTTTAGGATTTTGCAAAACGCTTTTTTTTAGTTTCGAGTTTTTGCTAGGTTTTTGGCAATGATCATGTAGAAGACGTTGACAATGGCAATCATGTGATTGAGACAATGAAACAGATAGGTCCCGTGGTTTCTACCGACCAATACGTGAATGTGTCTGTTTTTAATTAATTTTTTATCCATTCTCTGATAAATCTATCCGTGTTAATTGTTTATATTTGTATCACGCATTCTAGGAAACGTGTTGATCTAGAACATGTTAACCTCGTATTTCGTCGCTCTTCCTTTGAATACCTTTAGAGATATTTACATATTGACACTACCATGTAGAATCGTAGTAAATTAAGTGCTTGCTTAAGTAAACTTGCTTAAGAGATAACTGTCACAAATACTCCACCTTTTTGGTGAAGGTTTCCCATAACAACAATAACGGTACTGTCCCAACGCATAATTTTTTTAAAGTTTAAAAAAAGTCCTTAAAAAGAAAGCTTTAGAAGTTTTTAATGTTTTACTGGAAACACTATTTGTTTTTTTTCCAATTTTTTCTTAGTTTTTTAAACTTTTTTCTTATTTTTTAATTGTTTTTCTCGTATTTGACAAACTTAATAGATCTAATTATTTATGAAATTAATAGATTTTAAACTGAATAAATCAAGCAGCACGTTTAAACTGACTATGAGCCATCTACACTGAAAATATTCATTTCGGTCCAAACTGATCATTTTGCATTATTTATACACTGTTAAAAACACAGCCTTAATATGGACGTATTTCAAGTCTTAAATGTTATAAAACGACTAAAGTTAAGGTATATTTAACAAATTTAAGACATGAAACATTTATTAACACTATGTTTTTACAGTATATTGCATGAAGAATGGTATTATTCACCCTTCTTGATTATTAGTAGAGGAAAAGGTTAATGGGCTGAGGAGATCAAGGTACAATTGAAGATGCCCCTTTAAAAAGGTGCATGTTGTGGTTTAGGACGAGTGCTGCTTCTTTGCCTTTTTTTTTTATCAACAACTCATTACGTAGTTGCTTTTCGGATATTTTTTCGAGAAACCCCCTTCTCTATCTCTATTCAAACTCCAGACATCAAAAAAAAAAAAAAAAAAAATCCCGTTTTTCTTGGCAATGAGAACGTACTCCTTCTTCAGTTAAGCTTTGTGTTCTCTCATTCTCCTGATTTGGCTGAAGAATTCCTCCGCCTCGTAACCTCAAATTCCACTCCCGAAACGTTGTTGGTCGTGCAGTTAGAGCGGCAACCGTGCCACGTGACCTCATCGGTGCTTTTTTTACGAACACCTATTTTGGGAGTCAGCGCGGAATGCGATGCCTGCCTGCCAATTAGCTCCTAAAAACCATCAGGAAATGGATAGGTCGGCCATATTGTTCTGCCGGAAACTCTGTAACCCATTGTGGTCATGGGCACCCCAAACAAAAGACAATTTCCATTGCTATTTTTGCGAGAATAGCGCCATTTTTTTTAAAATCTGGTAACTTTTTTTATCAAGTTTGGGTGAAGAATATCCGACCTTGTTTTAAGAACGTGATTAGCGTGATTAAAAATTTTAAGATATAATTTGTACGATTATTTTATGGATTGCCCCGTTTGCAATTTTATGTTTTTCCATTTGTTTTTTGAAGTTTTGAGACTTTTTTCATGAACTTATTTTGCCCATACCAGTATTAGATTTCGAAATTAGTTTTTATTTATTTATTCTTTTGAAAATAGTTCTCTAAAATTCCAAGTTTTTAAAATCCGTCCAAACAACTTTTAAACTAATAAGTTGTTTTTTTCCAACAACTTTCCAGAGTTACTCTGTTTCTTTACATTTTTTTATTTCAATTAAATGTCCGACGTACGTAATATCTGAATATAGACTAGATTTTGGATAAATTGAATGAAAGGATCAAAATGAATTTTTTAAACATAGTTCTCACAAATTTTTAGTTAAAAAAATGTTTGGACGGATATTAAAAACATCCCTTCAAACATTTTTTAAAACTGGCTAATTATTTTACCAATAACTTTACAGAGTTGACCATTATCTTTACATTTGCTATTTTAAATGCTGAACGTAGATGATATCTAAATATAGACTAGATATTTTAAGGGATTTTCCACCAATTTTCGGATATTTTTCACCCAAACTTGATAAAAAAAGTTTCTCTAAAATTTATTGTCCAAACATTTTTTAAACTTGTGAGTTATTTTTTTTCCAATAATTTTCCACCGTTACAACAATATGAAATATATTTGTTAAATTTTCTTGGAACATTTTAAATAATGGATTTTTTTTTCAAAATTGATGTACATTTTTTTATCAAGCCTTCGAGTAATCAAACGTTCACTTATTATACGTTTAACCAAATATCTCTGATAATGTAGTTTCATTGT
>JAQGBX010001145.1:0-27091 GCA_034698745.1 Megaphyllum sjaelandicum | reverse complement strand
GAAGCCATGTTGGCAGTCTCCGGCTGTTCGTGAAAGCATGGCGGCGTGTGCATTATGCACACTTTAAAAAACCTCGCATTTTTTTTCCGGATACATCGATCGCGTTAAATCTTATTTCCGCGGACTATGTTTGGTAAGTAGAATCACGTTATTTTGCCTTCTTTTTGCGGGGAACAACATAACAAAACATGCCCAAATCACCAAGTCCGAACCATAGCCAAAAAAACATCTGCAATGGGGTTGTTCGGCAGTGACAGCAGCAGCGCCATCTTGGTGATTTCCCTGACATTGCATGCAGTGTGGCCAAATACTCGAGCACGCGGAAATAACCTCGCCTGCTTCTTGTTCAACTGGAGGCTGTAAGAACACTTGATGATGAAAAGGTAACGCTGCAACAAAGTTCTTCGCTGCATTATCCAATCAGCCAACATTTCAATATCTCAGTCATATTGCTCAGGATTTAAACCGCGTTTCCACCAAGACATACTTGTCTCGCCACTACAGCACTTCCAACTGTAACGAAGTGTAGAAGTATTTCAAGTGTAAACGAAGGTCTAGGATAACGGAAATAAATCACTGGCGAGACTAGCATTTGCGCGTCACAGTCGTAGTGGACGTTAGTGAAACTCAAGTTTTGGGAATTACCAACTGCAATCAGTTTGACATTGTTGGTCTAGCTATACCATTCACCTGCTCCCATGTGTTCATGGCAAACAGTTCCACGAATCTCATTTTACAAAACAAACATCGATATAGAGAAAAAAAACGTCTAAACTATGGGAAATCCAGTAGGCCTACATTTCCTTGGAATATCCGCATCTGCCGATGGCCGAATGGCACATTGCTCGAAAGCCGACTGTTTCGGGAATTCACGAACTTCATATGTGGTGACCTTAGAAATGAAGTCTTGTTTGTATATACGAAGATATTGTGCCCTGAACGACTCTTCTCGTTTAGAGGCATCATTATTAGTTCCCAAATCTGAAAGTATATGTCGCTGGTCGGTTGACCGGGAGCTCCAGCAATTCTTAGCATTGGGTAACATCGTGAGACATGTCTAAAAACGTTGCGATATTCTTATCAAACACGAATTGATTCACAGCACAAAGGGTACCGTATTTTATCCGAGAAAAGAAAGGCAAAACATGTTGTTCAACGCATGGCGCGCCATACGTAGCAAAGAAAATTACACGTCCTCTCACCGAATGAACTCAGAAAACTACCCGAATATTGTTTTAAACGTGGCACAAAGCCATTTCTAGTCGCTAGATGTCTTCATTCGGAAGAAGGCGTATACGGCGTACTTGAGTCGTGCGGAGTGTTAGCTCGATAATAGGTTCACGACCTCCAACCGTCAAGAGCGTTCGGATACGTTTTGCAAGAAGGGCCATGTAAGTGTCGCGGCATATAGCGCTGAATAACTTCCTAATTCCCTTAAAGCAGGCTTCTCTCCGCTCTTACGACGCTTACTGTTTGTATCTAATAAACACACTCCACTTGGATTTCCTTCCTCCAAACTGCAACAAACGGAACAACGAAATTCATAAAAATAATAGATGGGGTTGTCAGGAAGGGAAACACTCGTTTCCATGCGAATGACAATAGCAACGAGAGCGCTATTATTACCAACTGGTATTATTATAAGTCAGGGGGAATTACCATGTCGGTGTGCGGGCAACACTTTCAGACACAAAGGCAAGGACAAGAATTGCTGTTTGCTATAAATTTCAGAAAACAATTCCGAAGGGGGAGTGAGGGAGAGGAATTCCACTACATTCAGAAAAAAAAGAAAACTTCTCTCTCTGCTGCATGGTGTTGCCTTTCTTACATGCAGTTTACGCAAGATGACCCACGTTTATCGATTGCATGTTTATCAATCTGTTTCAGCGTCTCAAGATCTACGAAATTCTGCTAAAGAAACAGACCAAATAGTTAATCTGCATTTGTTAGCAATATTTGCAAATGTGTTAGTATGTTTGTGCGTGTGGGGCAGGTCGGTTGGGAATTTCTAATGCGAAACGTTTTTGCATGAAGCGCCTTTACGAAAAATTGATGAAGTGGTACGGGGGCGCTGCGGTCATGTTCACAATATGGCCACTTAGTACTAGGCTAAAACACGATTCGGCCCTGTCGTTTTTCTGGATATTTTCGGCTTATAGACATGGTAAGATATCACCTAAAAACATCGTCCATAATGACTTACGAGTTTAAATTGATTAGAAACTCAAGTGTTACGCGCAATGTATTGAAATGAATTAAACGCCGGGTAATCGTCGTATTCGGCTTTACTCGATCCTCATTTGCTTCACTGCCGGTAAGTAGGCTACAGTCCGGGAAAAGCCAGGTTTTACAGCTAGTGCTTTTGATGAAATTACATGATAACAACCTGGGCGTGTACTTAGAGCAACACATCAAAGACGCCTAGAATAAATTCTATATAGAAAAACGCCTTAAAATTTCATTTAAAAAAATCATATTCCACACTTGTGTACTTGCGTTTAAAAATAAAATGTAATTCAACAATATTTAAACGACATGCTGTAGTATATCATACCAAACTATATTTTCCGTCAGTTTATTTTTAATAATTAAGCTTACATGTATTTATATTGCAAATTACTCAAAATGTACATAATAAAATAATGTGACATCGTTGCAACATGCGCTATGCACGTCTTCTGTTTTGATATAATATTCGATTTGTGATTTAACGATTCCCAAAGCCAGTTATGGTAATAGGTTTAACATAACAGCATTTCGAAAAAATCCTATTTGGCGAATATATTCCAGATGAATTCATTAAAATTGAAGGCAAGTCGCAAGTTGCTGTATTACTAGTATATGATTTCCGAGCCTGACTGAATACTTTTTTCAAATATTTATAAACTTCAGTAAACATTCTAGCTCAAGCCTTTCATATGTCATTACAAATGCTGATTAAATGTATTTATTTCATTCCCCTCTCAAAACTAATTGAATCTAACCTCTGGTATTTCTTTAGAATTGCAAAAGCCTATAGCTACCATATACTGTCATCTAACCTCCAATGATAATAAACAAATGTTTGAGACCATATACTATTCATTATCTTATCTTCTTTTTTTTCTCTTTTTCTTTATGCACAAATCTACAGAAAATCAAAAGATTTATCCAAGCCAGTTAGCGAGACTAGTTCTTCACCAGATGCCGGCATGGTCACCCAGGTCATCTTTGGTTGCGGATCAGTAAACAGAAAAGGCATTAACAGGTACTTCTATCTTGGATTTGTGAAATACAGTACGTTGGAGTACAGTATAGAAAGTGCATGAAGACGTCTTGATAAACACGTGTTGAAAACGTAGGAAACGAGTTTTGTGTAGCATAAATGCGGATTGTTGATACGTTGTTGTAGCATTTATTTACATTTCAAGTCACCAACGGAATCATTTCAAAGCGAGAAGAATCGATAATTGAATCCAATGTTAACTCTCCTCTTTCCCCAACTCCTCAAATGTGAGACCTAAAGTATCATTGTGCCCAATGAATGTTTTTTTCTATCTACTTTTGAGAGCGAGTCTGAGTAAATCGCAACACGTGTAACAAAACCCACCGAAACTCGCTATATTCATACAAAAAGTCGATGTGCGGAAATGCACTTGTATACAGCATCTTTTTATGCACCAACTTCGAGCCACATTTGGGGGGATGGATCAATTCCTGGCGAACAAGCGAGGGATTTATGACGTCAGTTCCGGAAAGATTTTTCGAACGACGAAAGCGTACCATACATACCTTGCAAAAATGTTATTCGTGTTCATCATGGGAGGTAATTTATTGGCATGTACATGTCTATGGTGACATAAAGGCGGTCACACCCGAGGCATATTATATCCCGAAACTTCTTCCCAGATATATTATTGCTTGATATATCCCCGTGTGTTGGTAAAAATTTCCTTCGAAAGCAAATTTCCAGATATATTTCAAGAATAGTAAGCGATTCCATTCTGAGCACGTTATTTACGGAAAGAAACTGACGTCATGGGTTTTACAGTCATGCACAAAAGTTCCCTTCTGTTCAATAGCCAATCAGGCAAGACATTAGTCATAGGATGGAATAAAAGCACTGCTGTCAAATTAGTTTACAGGCATTGCCATTTTAAACAGTGCTGTCAAATGCTGCATATACCGTAGGAATATATTGTAAAAGTATCGCTCCGTGTGTGCAGCAGCGGGCAATTGTTTCAGGTGAAATAACTTTCCCGCAATTTCTCGCCACTTTGACTTATTTCCAGATTTCCCTGTGTAACGCATACCGTTTCGCACTTTTAACAACGTGTTTACGCATCTCTGCCTCATATAAGTACGAGACCATACCAACGGTTGGATACATTTTCTTTCAAATCGCGGAATATTTGCATTTCTGTTACATGGTCATATGGATTTTCCTACGTATAATTGAAAGCCAATCCACTATCATTTTTTATATAGATTTGCTATGGCAACCATTTTATTAGCGAGGATTTCGCATTAGAATGCAGCTTGCACTAATATCTCAAATATTTGCACAACGTTCAATTTGAAGTAACCATCTATTGCGTGCGTTTCCGAGTCATAGACAAGGACTAAAAATATCGTAGACGTTTTCGAACCATTGGCAACGACTTAAATTAAATGATTGCGGGCATTTATCGCCCAGGTGGCAGCACATAGCATGTAACGATAACCATGAATAAACAACGCTTACATTATTCAAACATTCGTTTTGATCACGAATGTTCAGATTTGCTCGAGCTCGATGGGATACCTTTCACATATGATAAATAACGACGAGCAACGCCATCTATGAACAGAAAATGAAAACATGGATAACGTTCAAATTAGGTCAGCCTACTTTTACATTTCATCTCATCTAAGAATGTTATTAAAAACAAACTAAATCAAGAAAAAATCTGCCAAAATCTCACATTCGCCTTTGACTTTCGAAAAACGCCACATTACCTCTTAAAGTGTTTTAAAAGAAAAGGTCAAAAAGCAGAAACTTTTGCCGGCAACGCGCACGAGACAAACCAGAAAAGTCTTGGCATGAACGGAGGAAGTCTGCAGGTGATCTTAAGCAATTGACGCCATGGCAACCGAAATAATATGGCGCCATTGTTTAGGCCCCATTAAAAACGGAAGAATAACGAGTAAAGCTGCTCGACGAAGATTGTTTCCTTTGAAAAACACGAGAAGAAGAGCCGGAGTTGCGGCGCTCCGACTAAACGCTCCTTCGCGTGCTCAGCCATTCAGAAAAAGCAAGCAGCTGTTGGTAGCAGTTTTAATAGCGGTTAAATTCACATCAAATTTCAATGCATTCGACTCGGGACGCAATTGATTCGGGGCTTACGCCATCCGGATTGCCAATCAATTTGTATTGACGAAGCCGCAGATCCCGGAGGAAACATTAGCAACTGCAAAGTATATTTGCTTTGAGGTTGCGCCCGATAAAACAGTTTGCAAATTTTCGGAGAGGGAATTAAACGAAGCTAGGACGTGAAAATCTGGGTGCTTCGTTCTGCTGTCAGAGCGCGAAACCACTTAAGGAGCACGTTTTGGCACAAATTTCGGCGTGACAGAAATGCTCGCGAAAGAAGGCCCCGTTGGTGGCTTCGCAAAGTAGGTATAGGTTCAGAAAGTTTGATCCCCACGAACTTGGAAGAAACAAGGCGATGCTTTGTACCTCGTCCAATGAGATGTTATAACAGGTCTTATTTAACAAAACCGTCAAATTTTACTTTCTGTTGAACCAGCTTTTCAAACACAAATCACCATGAAGTTAACTCACTGCAGTAAGTAAGAATTGAGCGAAAAGTAAACTGAAAATTAATGCTAATTATCATCGACGCTTTCATGTATCAGATTAATAGAAAAATATACCTTGATATTTATGAACCAATATTCAAGATATTCGATTAAAAAATGTATTGATACAAGTTTTGCACAAAACAGTGCATTCACCACATAACTCGCTAGTGCGCAGTGATTGCCCGCCATCGGGGGCATTCCGAGGAAACAGTAGGCCTACTCCATGTACTCAGTTTAGGTAAACATTTGTAATCCATATCAAAACTTCATTGTGCTTGTCTTATTCGCAGAAAGGCTTGTGTTTTCCTTAAATCAACTGCCATAGTTAAATAAACAACCAAAGGCACGATTCATTAATGTCTGCGGCACTTGGCAAACCCGTATTTTTCAGTTTTTCTTCGTGGCACTTTTAAATCATATACCTCCAAAGATAAATTTTACAATTGCAAGAATATTGGGCAGTTTCAATGGTAGTTCCGCTTTTTTTCTGAATCAAGTTCTGAGGATCAAACGGTTAGTTCACGTTTACCCGTTAGTTTAAAAGCCACATTTAAACTGATAATTTCAAAAAAAAACGCACGTGCATTGGATAATTTCGGGTTAATTTTACATTTAGTACTTTATAAATAAATTCTGAAACATGAAAGGAAATTAAATCCTGGAAGAAAAGTTGACGAAATCTATCCACGCTTAAACGTTGCAGGTAACGGGTTCATCCTGCTAATACTAAAATATGAAGAACTCCATTCCCCTCGTAATTTTAAGTGGTGGGGTTCGAGTTATGCAAATGACTTCAAGAGTGTGTCTGCTCTACGGTCTTGTAAACGCCGTCAGCAAAGTGGAGTGTTTTCAATCAACGGGTGCATCACCACCGATGCAATTTGCTCTAATAAAAATGAGCAAACATGCACCCCGTCTTTAAGCGTTTACTAATAGTTTACTTTTAAAAGAAGCGCCCAAGGCCCGATGCAAAAATGGCATCTAAAGTTGGGCCAAAAAATGAGTGCAAAATTAAAGATACAATTTCTGAATTCAATTTCCAAAATGTAGAGTTCTGTCGAAGCGCGAGGTTTCCTGCCTCGCATTCCGTCCTTATGAAACTGATATTGAATTAAGCCAGGGCCAGAGAACGGGCGAGCAATTTCGCAAGCATTACCCGCGTCTTTATATGCAAATTGCAAAAAAACGCACAAATTGGATTTGGGAGAGAAATTGAGCGAGAAATGAATATTACGAGAAATTGTTTTACGACGCTTCTCCTTCGGGTTTTAAAGGCCGACGGCATGAGGTAAACCGGAGCGGCGCATTTCGTTCAAATGAATAACAATGAGATTGATTGAGAATTTTCATGCAACTAGACCAGCTGGAATAAAAATACAAAAGTGATTTATGCTTGGATTTGCATGAAGTAACAAGGGCTGGATTCACATCATTTTTCTCGAGATGTTTATTCCTAGCAATAGAAAACTACGAGGCGTAGCCGAACATTTATTATACATTTCTTGCTACAAAGACCGAAATAGAAATATATCAAAAGGAAAGGATTTGATATCCCCCGAGGAATCACAAAAGGAAAACAGCGTAAGATGATGACGTTTAACAAATTTGACCTTTTTTTTAAAAAATAAAATAAAAAAGGAAAAAAGCCAAATGTACGAAAACTCCGCTGGCGTTTTAGAGGGCAGAATTCTACAGCGGACCAAATTATACATGTATACAGGGTGCCCCAAAAATTTCGTTTAATAAATTTTATGAGAGCAGAAATAAACAATAGGCTGTGTCATCGGGGCGATTAAATCCGAATCTATGCAAAAATAGATAACCAAATCGATGCTTTTTCGGTGAAACTTGAGGTCGCAGCGCCACCTGACCAGAAGTAAAAATGAAGCCACTCCCAATTCGTATCGTATTCGATATATAATAGGTCGAATTATTCATAAAATGGGTGTGTCAATGAGTGGTAGTGGGAGTGGTAGTGGTCAAGAGTTGGTCGCAATCGCAATCGCAACGGCAAACGCCAGTCACAATCTGTAGTGTGATTCGGCCTTAATGTGTCTTTGTTTGAAGCGAATTCTATAGACATTTAGATCACTGCGTGTTTCCCGTAATAGTTCAGACTGGATCCGAAAATTATCAGGTTAAAGTTAAGATATGTGCCATAAATCTTTACACATTTATGGTTGATACAATGTACGCAGACTTTCTGAACTCTATTCATCATTTATTGAAAAAAAAACGGTACCTTTTAATTGCCTTGATGTCATTCATAGAAAGCAAATTCCCAATGGTCATAGCAATGGACGAATCAATAGACGGTGTATTCCCTACGTGGATTTTAGCTAATTTAGGATAATTTAGGATGGAATTTCCAAGATAACAAAAGCTATCACAACTGGTCGTTTCCCCATAATGTTTGGGCAAAATTTTCAATGATAAGACCTCGCCACATTAATGCCAGGACAAAACTCGCCACGCTTGAATTTCTTGCGTAATGTGCTAGTTATTTTTTAATTAAGATAATGAAATGGAATCAAAATCTAGTTAGTTAATGTCATCGTAAACACCGCTATTAAGACAACACGCGATAGGTCTATCTCGTTAAAGATATGCCATCCAACAGGAACTGAAATTCAACTTGCAGCGTTTCTCCACTAATTGTCCATTCCGCCTGCATAGCAGCAGACCACAGGCCAGTAAAACCGGTGAATCAACTCTTTACCAGTTTTTAACATCACTACATAACAAGTCGTTAATTTGCGAAACATGCCACGCCCAAATTAACTGCTTGCGTGATCTCTGTATCCTCGGGTCCAACATGGTAAACTAGGAAGTGCTCCCTATTATATATGTACCTACGTTTTTATGTTATGCTTTTTTGGTATTTAACACACTGATGTATGCATGTGCTTGACCCACATTAAAAAAAACATGAATCATTAATTAAGCATGTGCGGCCAAAGTGGCGCCGTGCACAACTGTCGCTATAACAAGTTTTTTTTTGTTTTTAGGTCAAGCTAGTCGATTTCATTGGACAATTCAATAAATCCTTTCTACAATATTTTGTCAGTCCAATCGGATTATGAACAACCTAATTTTCGTTTGTTTTTTAAAATGGTTTACCTTGCCTAAATTTTAGCGTATGTATAAAATTAACTTAATTTGTAAAGTATTTAAGATGGACCAGTAGAGTAAGCGAGGCATTTAATCATCACCTTTGGTCCTGATGTACCAGTTAATTAAGGCAGTCCCAAGTTAAAAATACCATACGGTCTCATACAAAAATCCAAAGGGACGACTGAGATCTACAGGGAGTTTTTGAACTCATTGTACAAACTCAAACTGGTTTTAGAGTAAACTAAGGTAAACATTTTTCACCGAAGAACCAAGGGTCCAAAGGTCACTATTAAAAAGTTATGAATGCTTTAATTTTGGAAATTTTTAACATGGGAGTAAACGGAGGTGCCCCTTGCGCATAGCTTTTCCTTACAAACGTTGGTGCTATGCGGGACAGTCTTTCAAAAGGGGCACCTCCGTTTACTCCCATGTTAAAAAATTCCAAAATTAAAACATTCATAACTTTTTAATAGTGACCTTTGGACCCTGTGTTATTTTGTGTAAAATTTTTTCCTTAGTCCTCTCAGTCACGATTATGATCCCGTTATCCAAAAGTTTTTGGACAAAGGGATTTAGAAATTCATTAAAATCAACTTTGTTTTTAGGCCTATTTCTTAGATTTGTGGCTCCATGTTTTCAAAATGCTATAATTTCCACAAAAAAAATGCTAGTAGGATGCACTGCACGCCTGCATTCGAAAGAGGGGCTATTCTTCCATGTCCCATTTTTGGGACATGGTGACTGAAAGGGTTAGTTCACTCTTAACACCAGTTTGAGTTTGTACCATGAGTTCAAAAACACCCTGTATACCATAAACTGGGAAGAGTTTGTCTACCACGAGGTGACTTTATCCACCATAAAGGAAAAATATTTTGAACTTTCACGCCAATTTCATTTACTCTTAAAAGTTTTGCCTGATTTCAATAAATAGTACCATTGGCTGTACTGACAGATGCTTTCTTCAACATTTTATTAGCTGAAATTAGCCTTTTTTTCAGTTCTTTGTTCACTATTGGTTTTTGGTTGCCTTGTGCTTGCAATAAACTTCTTATTGTGTGTATTTCTTACCACTGTTCTATGAAGCTGGAAAGCTGATCTTTCATTCACACATACAGTATATTGTATTAATGATAAAGTGCAAACTAAAACCTTGTGAGGTCAGCCAGCTACTGGCATGTCCAAAACTCGTGATGTCGGTATAGTAAATTATGCTTACGTTAATTCATCATAATTGATCGAATGAAAAATCAAGGATTTTCCATCCTAATTGAGCTGATGGATTACACCCCCTACCATCTACATTAGTAGGATAATGATTTGAATTGAATTGAAGGATGCACTCTCTGGTTATCGTACTGCGAATCATGGTTTAAAAAGCACCACGTATGGAGTCTCACATACTCTAGGCAGATCAAGAAACGGCGCTACAACTAAAGTCGAAATGAAAGTTGTCTAACAAACACAAACGTGAAAAAAAGCAATATTATGAGAAGGATCGAGCTGGTCGAGAAGCAACTTGGGTGCCCTTCCGTCATTTGCTTAATACTTAGGTTTCAATCTTAAGCAGTACATAATCCCCCGTGCAGGGGGCCATCGAAAGAGCCGCGTTGCAAATGTCAATACGTCGTAGCGAAAACGTGGTTAGGACTTAGTGTCACGACGACTCTATGGCGCTCCAGCGTTTTGTTGGCTTTTTTTTGTTTTTTGTTCGGTTGCTTTCAAAGCTGATAAGCTCTCCTTCAGGGCCACCGACAAGTTTCGACATCAGGACAAACATATTAATATTCCATTTCTCATCATTTGGCAAAGCCGCTTTCATCCAAAGCTTATTTGTCTACTCTAGTTACTAAAACTCATGGAGCGGAGTTGGTGCGGTGTTAGTTTCACCAGAAGCCGAACGGCAATTACCGCCTCAGCGGACGATCGTTACGAGCTTACGAAAAGAAAAAGCCGATGGGAAAAAAGCTTCTCAAAAATTGATATTTTCATATCTCACCTCAAACGAGGAAGCACGCATTACATTCCCTGCCCACGGTTTCCTCCCCCCCCCCTCCTTCAGATATGATCAAAGATAGAAAATACACGAACGATTTTATTGGCCTCGGAAGACAAATCTCGCTACTCCGGAGGATTTTAAGTGAAAATCGAAGCTTGACGAGATACGATGCAACTATCTACAGCCATTAAGTATGACTGATTAGTCATTCGATGCAGTTAACGTTTAAACGAAAAAGTAAACGCATCAAAATGGACAGGGCACCTCACATACAACGACCAATGCCGCGATAATCAATGGCCGAATGACCACGTGATGCAAATAATGTATCTGATTCAGTGACGTCATAACCGATCGACTGTGGAAATGCAGGTTAGCTGCTTTTTAGGGATTTTGTACAGGGTACATGTATTTAAGACTTACAGCGGTAGTTATGATCTGGGTCCCTACGGAATTCTTGAAAAGCATGGACTGATTCCTAAACAAAGCAACCATGATTGGACTGAATTTTAAATTTAGGCAATTTTGATATCTGCTTCTCCGCTCTAGAAAAGAGCTAAGAATACAGCATATATCCTTCGAAATATCATAATATTCTTTTTTTCCTCTATGAATTATTCCAAGGCCGTATGAGATAGACCTGAAAGATTCCAGCTTTAATTCCCACAGGCTTGGGGCTCCAAACTTTAAAAATGCAGATGTTTACACCAGGAAGCTCTCGAGTGCACCCACAGACGCATGGCGGGAGTAATCCTACCAAGCTTTCAGTTGTGGAATTGTTCCGCCATCATTAGCATAGAGACAAATGCATAGACAAACATTTGGTTACATCCTTGCGAGGAAATGTAATTGTTTTGCAAAAAGACGTTTATGTGACTTCCAAAACAAGGCATTATTGGCGATCAAATACGTTGGCGCAAGTTTTGAAAACTTTTTTTAGTAGTATTTATAAGTACTGCATATACATAAGTTCTTATAATGAATACGTTTGAAAACACGTTGTTTTGAAAATGTTTTGCACATACTTAAATAACTATTTCGAAATTCGAAAAATTCCACTGATATGAATTACATTGAATCATTACATTGGATTACATTTTAATAATTTCGAAATATCATGTGTGAATTTAATACTACTGATTTTTCAAATTTCCGTTAACTTTTTTGCGCTTTTCTTTCCATGAATTTACAGAATATCCCGAAATGAATGCATTCTAGTCACAAAAAAACAACAGTGAAATAAGTTTGGCAGTTTTGATGGAACAAATTCGTATCATACATTGACAACGCTGAATTATTAAACATCCGTGAATAAATCCAAGTGTCGCGATATTTACATACATGTACATATTTTTTAATATCGCAAATTTCTACAATGTTGCAAATTATGGAATAGAAAAAAAAATCCCCAAATTCCGTACTGTATATGATCACATCGAGCCGTGTGCACTAAGGGTGAGAGAGCTTTATTTCTATATAGGTTTCTTTTATAATACTATCTTCATCAATTTTCATGGTTGTGTTTCTTCGAAGCGTAATGTTTTGACTGTAATAACCAGGTTGGTTGCTTCAGTGTGCTCTAATGCCATGATGGAGTATGCTGCGCACATAGTGGGCAGTGTGCAATAATTCAAGCTGAATTATTATTTTGTTGCTGATGACTGCACCCCATTCGCGGCCTCGCACCGTTCGTTATCGGAGTATGGATTTTTCCTTCAAATATCCTTAAACGATGTTTTGCCCACATAGACCGAAAATGAACATTTCCTCGATCATGTGATATACTTATACATGTATTACGAAGACTTATAGCGCCATCTGTGGGCTTTAAGCAGTAAACATACGAGTATCTGGTTCCTAAAAATAATATTCTTATCAATTGAAGTATTTGCACCATTGTAAACTGAGTAGTTGGGCTTTTCAGTCAAATATGTATGTATTTAGAAATGTTAAAGATGTTTATAAATATGCTAAAATCTTACAGGACAATTAACCGGTAATGTTTTCAGTCGTTTCACAGTGTCTGGTTGTTACTAATCGTAAGAATTTGAAAATTTGAAATGAGTACATTTGATTATATTTCATAATCTGGTTATCTTATTTCATTACAAAACAAGAGATATTCTTCGAAGTTTATCCATACAGCGATTTCCGGATTTTTTTCCCTCGATTGATGCAGAAAAAAATCAATTACTATCAGAATTTACAATTATTTTACTTAGTATTCTGAATGGCTGGTTCAGCTGCTACGTCAATGGCAGCAACGCTTCGTTATGCATACACGTACAAGCTGAATAATTGACTACCCGACCAGTGGCTATGACAATTGAAGAAATGTCTAAAAGTCAAAGCTTCCCAAAAGTTCCCCATTAGGTTCATTATTTCGTGGTTGCGTAAATAACAAATCAAATTGAGCAAACCATTCCGATCCACTATTTCCTTCCCTCGCCGTTTAGCTTTTTCATATATAACTGGTCCACTGTGCAAACATTTTACTAGGAACAGCACGAGATGGACAATATAGCAGAGGTCCTCCGACGACCCGACAGTCTCCAAAGGCACAACCAGAAGCCCGTTAACAACGAAGGAAACAATGCGCCCAAAGGCTGGAAGTAAGTCGAAACACGCAAATAGCGCTGCGAGGCCAAACAAGACAAACATCTCGACATTGACTATACATGGCGCAGATTGCGGCTTGGACCTCAGAGGCGCACTTCCAATTTGCAAATCTTGCTCCGCTTCGCTCCCCCAGCGCCATTATTTGGATAAGTAAAAGTCTGCGGGCCTTTCACCGGCTACGCTCCATTAACTGGCAACAAGTTCGTTCGGTTGGCAATCGTTTGTTTATTTAACGCCAAGTGCCAAGAACCCATCTCTTCGAGCTGCCAGCTCGCGAAACGATACTTTTACCTGCAGGATGCATCCGATGGCTCTCGGAGCCATGAAACCGTCAATCCAATTACAGTGTCGTGCATTCCGTCAAGAGTCCTCAGGGGCAGTTCGGAGGGATATCTCATTAAGCTAGTTCGTCGCTAAGCTAAAATGCCGGAAATTTTCATTCTACAGCTATATAGCGCCTGTTTGCATAAAGCCTCGTCTCGATGGCAGCCAGAGCGATGCCATCCAATCAGAACTCGGGCTTCGGTCTGCCCCATCAAAGCTGCTGTATTTCAAACACGCGATGATTGCTATAAAAGGATTCGAAATGTCACCTGTCAAACTCAAGTTAAAAGACTCAATTAATAACGGGAAAATGATCGGCAACGCTCGGTATGGAGCGCCTGGGAAATTCTGATACATGCCAAGTTTTATCTGCAGCAGCGACTGGACGCAGTCAGACTTGAGAACTTGCACGAGTATCGACCTTGATGCAACAGAAAGGGTGAGCATCCCAACAATTGCGTGTTGATTTGGAAAACAAGTTACACGGAAATTGGACAACGAAAATCTCAAATTGAAATATGCTACAGTTGGCCATTTGAACAGCAGCCTTTTATACATTTTAAGACATCTTTCCCGAGAACAGTATGATAAAAAAGCTGAACGATCTTAACAGCTTTTTCATCAAAAATAAACGCAGCATGTTTTTCAACTTTTGAAAACAACTTAGCAAAGCTTTTTATTAAGATGGTCGCTTTTGGAGTAGGGGGAAGAGGAAGGTCTTCCGAAAGCGTTGTTGTTAATGGCAAAAAAGCCATTCTGGAATAAAAGTCATAAGTTTTATGACAGAAAACCCAGCATCAATTCTCTGAGATGAAATGGCCCTCATTTCCCGTGCTTGATTTTTGGAGATCAGTACGCACTCTGGAAGATCACGCGATTATGAGGCTAAGCGAATCATAATGAGCAACAAATTACTTTTCCAGAAAATGTACGCCGACGATTGTATTCCATGGATGCGCTCACTGCAGCGTTCCAGGCATCAAATCAACCAGCCACCAGATTACAGCTCAGAAAATCGTCTTTTAAGTCGTAATCAGAAGGGCATCGTTACCATCCACTGGTCAGCGATCCTTCGAGAAATCTTTTAAAAACGCTCGTTGGGGGCATACAAAACTCCCAGTCCGGCGCCCTCGTCGGTAAACAATCTGGCCATCGCTCGGTTGTTGTCTCGGTCAGGCCAAGAGATCGAGCTGCTCGGATTGAAACGGGAATGGCAATTTAAAGCAAAATCATTAATAACGGTTGCCTACTGAGTCGCAATCTTCTAAACGCCAGAGAAATTGGACGAAGAAAGCGATACGAAGGGAAGGCTAAACATTTCGCATTAATAAAAATGACAAGTTATTATTTTTCGCCCATTTGTTTATACCGTATTAGCGGCGTCGTGACAGTGCCACCGAGAGGCTCGCAAGGGCCAATTACGAGGAAAGTGGAGGTGGGGGAGGGGGCTTTTCCGCGGCATCAATTGTTGATGTCCAGTTTCCACTCCATTCTTTACGTCCGGCCCCATTGTCTCTACGGGAATGTAACTAGCCTGGACAAAAAAAGCTTAGAAGATATTAGAGGCGAGTGCTTCCAACGGGGGGATAGCCAAGAATTGACAAAAGCAGATTGAAAATGAAAGAAAAAGCTGCTGTAGGTAAGGACGTCGACTATTGCTATCGCCTTATTACCCTTCAGAGCACATGTAAGTAATGTGTATGGCACTCGAGCGTGGAAGACCAACTCCTATTTCCAATATAGACCGAAAACAAACACGTCCAGCAGCGAGTGTCATATGTGGAGGAAGAGGGGGGGTGGGGGTGGGGGATGAAGAAGCCGCGCTCCGCAGAGCTCTACAACCACGTCCAAGATGGAAGAGAAATGGCAACAGCCAGAGATTATGCCGTAGAAGGAGCACGAGTCAACTGCTGACCTTTCGGCAATCACGGTTCGAATAACCTATTTGGGAAGAACAACGAGGGAAAAATAAAGATGGAAAAGAATGAAGACAAAAAAAAATCCACGCTTCGGTCACCGTTCAAGATTAAACGGGAGTGAATTTGAGGTTTTTGCAGACTGGATGAAACGAGTAACTATAGCGTTGAGCGAAGCAAATCCCAATTCGGGGGATTCGTGTACGAACTTAGTGCAAAAACCGCACGCAGTTGCTTGCGGAATGCGCGCTGGAATCCAGCTCGAACGTTCCATGGTCGTGAATTTGCGGAGTCTGACAACGTGGCCAGTCATCGCAATAACCTCCGCGCCATTGCCTTTTTCCATCGTCTATGCGGTCGATCGTAGTACTCTCGCGTATGGAGTGGACTCGCGCAGACGCCGGGGGTAATGACTAGTGAGGTTAAATATGTCATTCGGAAGAAACACTACGTTTCATTCGCTAGCATTTTTCGGGAATAGGATTTATGCCACCGCGCGCCCAAAGGCAATGCGACCGATTGCAAATCTCGCGGATGCCAAGTGCTATCATCATTGCACTCACGGTCGGGGACAAATCGGGATATCATGCCGATCCGAACGCTTTCAGTCATCGTTAATGGCGGCGAAAGTGCATCCATGGTGCCAGACCACCGACATCCGCATTCCGCCACGACGCGGCGCTGGGGAGACATGGATGATGGTTGGTTGAGAGGATGAAGTTGAATGGACGCAATGCCTGAGAGGGAAAACGGCGCTCTTGAATCCCGAGTAAAAACTAGGATGCTCAAGAACATGATAAGATCATTAGCAGATAAAAAAAACTGAACGTAACTAATTATGGGTTCGAGATATTAGAAAGGTTGCATTGGTAGGAAATCGGTATCTTGCGGTTGCGTTTTATCCCATTTTATCAATTAAAACTTTTGAGGGAAAAAAACCTTTCTTAGCAGGCCAACTACTAAATTAGGCCACAAATGAAGAATTCGGCAGTAAATCACACCGTATTTGCAATTATGGCAAAAGTGCGCAAAACTCAAGTTTTTCACAAAATTATGAAAAACTAACAGTAGAGGTAGACATTTCCGGATTCGTTATCCTGAATGTGAATTTCTTCAGATATAACTGCGTGAAGACCGTAGGCATCGCTCAGATGCCAATCTTTAAAGTACATATGGCATTTTACTTAAGCAATCGTCAACAAATTTTTTTTAAAAATTGACAAAAAGATTATTTTAATTTAAATTCTAATTGGAGGGATTGCTTCAATGGAAAGTAAATGGATGAACCTGTACATATGAACAAGCTATTGTGGCTCGTTTGACCTCACATGATATACCATTTTATAGAAGTCAATAATGACAATAATTCGTCCAACTTGAATCTGCGTGCAGTTAAGAATGAGTTTTGCAATTATACTTCAGAAGTAAGTAAGTATGGATATGTACAATGTACAATGTACATTCAGGAATTGTAAGCAGGATGGAGATGCTATACAATACTTACAGTAGAAGGAAAACATTCAAACGAGAGCATTCTTTAAAACTGGAGACATTTTCAAAAAGGGATTTACCAATGCAGGTACTGTATTTTTGGGGGGTCTTGATAGGGTGAGTAAACACTGCATGGTTTAACCTCTGGCCAAATCAACCGGAAGTTTTCGACGGCCATGATTTATTTTCTCCAAAGTGAAAGCGGCGCGCCATCCACGACGAATGTGCTGTTGCGAGTTCAACAGCGAATCAGTCAACGTCTGTCATGCCCCATGTTCCGCCGATGGCCTCGGAGGATCCATCATGGCTTCTGCGGTGCTAAGTGATGCTCTATATATTCCTCCGCCACTCCCATCTTTGCCGATCCATATAACATATTTCCGCGCCCGGTTTTGACGTTTGATTTGGTTCCTGCGACTCTGAGAGCGCACCAACAACAGCCATTTCAAGCCTTCTGCATCGGATGCCAAGATGCTACCAACAATCCGAAACGTCGCGCGCAACAACAGCACGAAGAAAAGAAAAATGCCCTTGCGGTCAATTTGCTAAGACGTTGGATTTTCAACTCCGTAACGCTGAAAAATGGCTCGATGCCGAGATATTGATGCTGGAATGCGCCTCTGTCAGTCTCTCCAAGAATGTTGCTCGGTATACGAAACATTGCATGCGCTATGGTGGCCCGAGCCGATGGAACTGTTGTCGATAGTCGAACAGTTTGTCCGGAATAATGAATAACGATTCCGGTGGAAGAAATTCCTGGCTCAATCAATGATAGATGCTGACAAATTGACGGAGGCCTCTCAAGTTTGGCTACGACATTTCGGCGCTAACTCGGTTAACGTCTTCTCGAGTCCTCCTTAAAGAATGGCCAAGCAACCCTCGATCGCTGGAGTGCTTCGGGGGAAAAAGCCTGAATTAAGATATTACTCGGAAAGGAAAAGGGGAGAACAGAAAAGAGAAGGAAAAATACACTTCGAGTGAAAATTGCTCCCGAGGAAATGAGATTCCTACTACACAATATTAGGAGATTCGCAGAGCGGAAATGGAATCCACGAGGTCACTAAGCTCTCAATAAAACACGAACCACCAAAGTTGCTAATGAATTAAAAAGATTGGCCGCATTAATTTCGTAGGAAGAACTGACCTGAATGGAGAGGGGCGAGAGCGCAATAACGGCAATTTATAGCTGCGAATTCATTCTTGGTACTTTTTTTAAGAACTTTAACACAGTCTTTAAACATCTCATTGTCACAATTTCTTTTTATGCGAGGTAATTGGAAAGGCAATTTATAAACGTTAAATAAACCTTAAATTCTTACAAGATAAAATGTTGTCACCGCGTCCTTAACCGATTTCGCGATAAAAACCAGATGACGTCGCCATATTACATGCAGTAAGAACAGAAAGTGTCAACAAATAAATCCTTGCTGTGCATATATAAAAATATATTAAAACGTCGAAAAATATACAATTGATTTTCAAGTTTCTACTTACAGTTGGCTGTAAGGAACCCAGTGTTCTAATACAAGTCATTTATAGAAAAACTTGAGCAAAAAACAAGCCAAGAACACTTGGTACGAGCCCGGTGAACTTGTTTTCGACGTGCTTGTTTCAGCTTCGTTTTTTTTCCAGCTTTGGCACGCACAATGATTGCTGGTATCAGCGTGATGTTCAGTGTGCTTGGTGGCGCCACTGCAGGCGTTGTACAAGGTGAAACTGGCCGCGTAAAACCTCGCACTGTAGTTGCACATGCGCATTAGCATCCCATGATGAGTTCAGGACACGTTTTTAAGGTACATAGGCGGCATACAATCGATGGCTACCGTGTGCCACTCTGTGTCTTACACGCCTGCTCAGCCTGGCTCGGCTGAGCTGTTACCGCGTGCATCCTCATTAAAAACGCATGCCGCATTGTTATCCCACTGGTTGGCGCTAGTGTTCGTCGGGTGGCAAGCGACTGGAAACAAGTTCACCGTGCTCGTACCCTTACACTATATACCTTTCCATGAGCTAGGGTAGTGATTGTAAAAAAATATGTGACGATTGCACCAAGCCACCGATAAACTATTTCAAATCTAAGAAATGCGCGATAACTTCTCGGCGGACCATAGCTTCATAGAGAACTAGCATGTTTCTCTCCCAAGGTCGAACACTTTTCCCAAATTTGCATAATATCGCAACAAAAAAAAAATTATCGTGTCAAACAATGTTCTTAACCTGAATATTTGGTACGAAACACCCCCAGTGCGCGCGTGTCATGCACAACAGCAGTTCCACGTTTCAAACATGTCTCATTTCCATACCTTTACCTTATTCCGAAGCTCTCCCATCCTTTCACGAGCAGATTCCGAGGGCTTCTTTGACGAGATAACACGACAGAAGCACTTCTGCGTTATTTCCCGTCAAAGAACTAGGCTTTTCTGAAACGTAGCGCAGCTTGCCAAGACGCTGCTTCTCATCGGGGAAACCAGGTCCGTGTATAAATTTACACGTTTCGCACATGTCCGGGCTTGCGTTTCCAGATAAGCACTCGCGAAAGGAAACTCCAGCAGTTGGATGCCAAGAGAGAGAGCGAGAGAGCAATGGCGGCGCAATAACCCTGGCGTGAGAACGTAATTTTTTTTATTAAATTAAACTCCTTCATGCATCCAGTATAGCTATTGATCCGAAGCATCGCCTTTTCGGCTTCTTGTACTGCCAGCTTCTCGCATATTTCTGGGGCCATATCGCAAGCACTGCACGTCTTTTTTTGCGAATCCTTATTTCCAGGATCGTTGCCGCAGATTTCAGCGTTCTTACCTAATGGAAAGATCCGAACATATCGCGAAACAAGAAATCCAAGACTTCGGCAAACTCTCGTCAAACTCCAATATTTGTTTAAGCAAATGTAAAGTGACGTACGGCGAGGGAGGCGGAAGCACGGTGTAGCTCCAAATGATGAGCCAGGAAATCCGATGGACTTTTTTGACGAGCACAAATGCGTGCAGTAGCCTTCGGTGGTTCGTATGGCCATGAGGACAGAAAAATGAACAAAACGCAGTAGTGAGAAATGTAGCGAAAGCATCTGCTCGAAAAAAAATCTGCAGAAAAGACAACATGCCCAAAGCAAGAAATAAACGAAGCATTTGCTTAACGTTGTGAAACGTTTGCGCCAAAATGTTCAGGGCAATTTGTTCAGAAATACAGTAAAACCTGTTAAGAGTGACCCCCAAAAAAATGTACACGTGTGGTCACTATTCAACGAATGCCTGAATAAAAATTAAAATAATGTACTTGTACACTGCACTTATACATGTACATGTAGACATGTAAAGCAAGATGTAACGGGACTCACTTTTTAAGGTATATTAATTGGCAATGCAAAAATTGAAAAAGAGAACACACCTTGGTCACTGTACACAATAGGCAGGTGGCCACTGGTCACTATACAGAGAATTTTTATGAAGGAAATATACATTAGAAAAAACAATACCCTAAAAAGTGGTCAACATAAACATGTAGTCACCATTCAAAGGTTGTCACTTTTCCAGGTTTTTCTGTAGATAGTAAAGCATCTTCTCAAAATGAAAATATACGTGCAGTTTACCATGAAAATGAGTTGCGTATGCCATCTTTTGTTAAGAAGTTAACTTCACTAAGAGTGAAAATCTCTTACAACAATTGTACATGGTTACATACACAGTTAAACAAGCATATACCAGATGTGTGATATTTGCTATAATAAAGGGGTATCTGACAATTGCGAATTCACAAAGCACTTTGGATGGCTTCAACGACTAGCACTCACATCCGAAATTTCTGAGCTGTGCTATGGACTAGGCCACATAATTCCGTGTCTTGATTGGTTGAAAACGGGCCGCACAATTTCGCAAACTATTTTACATTTGCATCATGCATCCGACACAGATGACGATATCTTAATTAAAGTACAATGGCCATTTTTTTGGAATTTATTTGCAGGGTAGCTTCGCCAAAACTTTTGTGACTTTGTTGCAAGTTAATTAGTCACATGCATTTAGACGATGCCACGTGGAGAATTACACACTCTTACAGCTATAAAATTCGTCGTTAAAACAACAATCATTCAGAGAATTTTTTAATTTTCTCATATAGCACAGTATCCGCGGTGAAAAGCACATGTACATTAACGTGCATGGCCTAAAAATATGCACAATGTTCGAATATCATATCCAACTCTGGAAATGTCATTTGATGCCAGCTGCCTCTGCGAGAGAGCAATAGAGAAGAATGTGTGGATTGACACAATTCTGAAGCAGTGAATATCCATTGCGCAAATCCACTTAAACGCGTTAGCCAAATGTTTATATAATGTTCAATAAAGATGGCGTATAAACAAGCAAGCCCAGTACGGCGCTTCCGAGGCCTAGCTTCGAGTGTTTGCCGAGTTATCCGCCAGAAGTGGGTCGCACTACAGCAGCAAAGTCAACAATGACCGCGCACTTCGAGAGCTTCGTCAACTCCGGCAACATCTGGATGGAACTCGTTTCCCACGTTCGCTGCCCACTGACCACCGCGTCCACGCCGGTCATCTTCCAGCGTAGAACGCGGAATGGACCTCCCACGAGGCCATTTCGGTCAAACCTAATTTCGGACATTTGGGCGAGCTGAACGACAGGGGAGCTGGAAAGCTAGTCAAACATAATTTTCCGCAGATTTTGTCAGTATGATTTTTTTCCAAGCTATAGTGTGAGCAACGTCGCCACGAAATGAACACCGTTGAAAGTTTCCCTCACGAAAACAATCGAAATTGAATCCGAAGATTTCCTGTTGTAACTCCTCTCCTCTCACGATGAGTTGAAATTACGAAGCGCGTTTGAAGTATGTTTGCTTCCCACAGATTCACAGAAGCAAGTTGCAATAAAACTCCTTCGTATTTCTTTGCTTTTTCCTAGATTTCTTCCTTGAAATGAACATCATCATCATCATCATCACCACCACCACCACCACCAACCATGGACTCAACGCCCGTTGATGAATGATGCCATAAACCTGAACCAATGATGATCCGGCATCAGATATCAAACGTGTTGTCGGTTTTATAGCCGGCTAGGCATCGCCACTCATCTGTCAAACCTTCCCTATGCAGGCTTGGGAACGGCAACAACAGAGAACCATTAATGCACGTGGCTGGGAAGAACCTAACCTCACCATGATGAGAGGGGGGGGAGGGTAATGGGCAAGGAATTTAATTTCAGTCAGAGGTATTTCTAATTCCTTTGTTCGATAATCCCAAATGAAAACTCGCCCATAGATCACATCACATTTTTTGCAGTTGTTAAGTCACGTGGTTAAAATTGGCGCAAAAATCTACTTTCATCTACTAGGGCTTGAATAAAGACGCATGGCGACGAAACGTTGCACATAAATTAACTTGTGTTATCTGGTCGTGTGTTGGCTTAATATTCTTCTACTTTCATAAACCTTTCAAGGATGTCGCCATTTTCAAAACAATGTCATACGTCCTTTTGCAAACACGAGGTCGTGACTGCCAAATTGCAATCTGCGAAGCTTGTCTCAGTACAGTACTCCTAATTTGCACCGGTATGATATAAATGTAATTTGTTAGTAAAGTATAAACATATCTGGTAATACATTTTGAGCTGAATACAATATAGTAATAAACCCTTTGTGACAGACTAGGGGCCTCCATGGGGAGGCGGCCGAGGCGCTTCAGTGGTCACTAAGCAGGTCCCCTTACCCTGCACCAATGTAGTCTACAATGACCGCTCTTTCAAATGCTTGGAAATACCTTGGAGCTTTTTCAACTCTTTCACTTGTTATCATATGTAGTCACCCGATGGCGCCACCTTTTAAGGTTCCCTTCATTATCTATTATTGACTTTTAAATGTACCAGCAAATACAGTGCATTGTTCCTACAAATCAACGGTTCATAAGCTTTGCACATGTGCCACATGTCAAATGCAATTTTAATATTAGTTTGTACGAGTCACGACCTTGTGATTGCAGCACAAAGCGGTTCATTGAATATCGCGATTCAATTTTGCAATTAAATGCATGCGCATTGATGATAGCGCATACAAGGATTCTTTTGAAGCCGTACACATTCAAAGTAAAAATGAGAAATAAGTAGGTAAGTTCACGTATAACTTACCACTAACAAATATTCAGGGTGAATGAGTGAGCAGCTGAGGAGAACACATCGATTGCGCATTGATTTTCAAACTCCTGAAAAACGAGAATAAGAAAAATTAAGACGTGGAACTGACTTCAAAAGACATTGCAAAAAAAATATTAATAAATCGAGATCAGTTCTTGCATATTTCATGGAAAGAATCAATATTATCATCGGCTAATTACATCAAACTCAGTGGAGCATGTTCCACAAAGACATTCTGAAATTAGTTTTTGGGAGGACAATAGATAAAGAATGCCAACATGTGTAGAAGGAGAAAAACTAACGAAAAATAACCAGGAATCTGTCGAAAAATAAAAATCCTCGAAGAGCGGAAACGCTCGGGGGATACTTTGATGAGGGTACCAACAGGGCGGCCATTAATGTAGAAATCAATCAATATATACCATTTGGTTTGATTCCACCACGGAAGAGAGTCTCCACTCTTACAAATTGAATTTCTCTCAGTATACACCAAAGTCATCTAATGTACCCAGAGGCAAAAACCTAAGATTCGCTCATTTTCGGCAATACAGGTCATAGACTGACCAACCTGAGCCAACTATTTCAAGTAAGAAATGCCGATACGAAAAAAAAAAGGTCTATAAGTATAACGAGATAACCCCCTATAGCAAAAACAAAGATTATTTGTTCGTAAGAAACGAATATAAATACTTCTCGAAACTTGCAACAAGATATAACTGCACGTTATATAAGATGGAACTGTTGATTAAAAGGCTAAGGCAGTTTGATGAAAGTCGTCTAGGTTGACATTGGATAATTGGAATAAATTTAAAGGTTCATACAAATATGCAAAAAAAACCAGCTTCAGCAACGAATAATGCCATAACAATTTTTTTTCCGATAGAATCAACAATCTGGGAATTTCGAGAAAAAGCAATTACGCGTAGGATCAATTAGTAATTTTGGTTTGGAAAAAAAAAAAAAAAAAATCCGACCATTATGACTTCATGATTTCTTCTAAGTGTTCGCATCATGAAGCGAAAAAATGAAGTCAGGAGGTGTATCCGATAACTGCCAGATAAAGAAAGTCATGATATTAATTTATGAGTTTGTGTGACATCCAAAGAGGGTGGAAATAATAATAGGAAAAAATGAGAAGACTCGAAACGGAAAAAAAAAACTGCAGAGTAAATATCAGGATCCTAAATATTTCCAGATCAATACACATGACTTCAGTGAAACTTTAACGAAGAGCAATTTTTTCCTTCGCAGATCCTATTAAATCACGACTGAAAGGATCTTCCATAAAATACGTAGACAAACAAATAGCGCTTTTTTACTCCAGTCTTTTTCTGTTGACTAAATTCCGACGTCAAAAATTACACGATATTCGTTAATCTATAACTTCCATGTTCATGCATCTATAAATATGAATAATCAATGCGTAAAAGATAAAAGGAAATGTATCGAAATATCTTTCATAATGGATATGTAAGCAGTGCAGCGTGCATATCGAGCAATTGAAAGCATAACTTAGGTTTATACATGTAGATGGCGCAGTAAACAAAGCAAGTATAATTTGCACGGTTTCGTACAATTGAACACAAACAATACTGCAGAATCAGATAATATATGCTTTCAAATCAAAAACATTTTACACAACTAGAAAAGTTACTTACACTGCACAGTATGTACATTTTCAGATATGTAAAACATCCTGATTTTATTTACACACATTAGTCTAAATTTAAGACGAAATGCACTTTCAATATATACTTCACGTAACACCAAGTTTGGTCGTTTGCACCATGCTGTTTAAAAGAGGCTTCAGCTTAAGTTCCTTAGTCGCAAACTAATTGAATGACCTTAGTTGCCATTTAAGTAATTGAGCTGCTGATCATTACATTAGCTCAAGTTAGTTGCGCCCTAAATGAATCGGAAATGATGAATTAGAAATCAAAAGGCATTTGAAGAAGATAGTCACTCGTGAAACTAAATTTTTACATTTTTAATAAAATGTAAACAAAAATTTTTCGACGCATTTTAACGTATCATTTTTCGTATAGTTCAAGCAGAATTATTCACACTTAAAGCAGCCCAAATTTACTTCTATAGATTTTTACTTCAAAAATCCCTTAACGAATGCGCGCAGCAGAAGTAAGTACGTGAGATATCCCATTTAACAACAAAATCCCATTTGTCATTAAATCCCATTAATCTCCTATTTTCCACATTTCTCCACTTGCTCACTGCGGACGTCTGCTGCGAAGTCTTCCTATAGCTGAGCACGTGTACAGGGTGCAATAAGAGGAAGCAATCTCGATTTCCTTATTAAGTTGTCTAGAAGGCGTGTGGCCTCAATTCAAAATGCAACGATGAGTATAATTAAACAGCCATGGCTTAGGAGTTCCGCTAACTACAAATCACAGGCTCGTTATCAGCAGTAGCTTATAGGGTCAAGAGCGTTATCTTGACATAACGTATCTCGCCTAAAATTACTTTTATGCCTACGCAGCATCCAGTCAGCTGGGCCTGTAGCGTTTATCGCTGCCGTTATGAGCACTTAGAAGTCAGTTACGTACGAAACGAACCGAGTGATAACGCTGTCAGATCCGTATGGCAGGCCATCGCAACGTTGGTGCCATATCTGTCGAAGCTCGGTACATTCTGTATCAAGAAAGGTGAAAGGAAATGGCAAATATTGCGCAAGACCAAATACACGTATCTTGTTTTGGGATAAGTGAAAAAAAAGCTTAATGGACACGGTTTCGAGAATAAATTAACACAACGTTGCTTAATCCCTTGCTATTTTGTCATCAACAGTTCGATATAAGAGTTTCCTGTTGAGTACTCAAATCGCCCCGTCAAAGGAATTGAAATGAGTTGACAAACACACACAACAATTGGCTAACATATACAAGAAAGTAAACGTGAAAAGATTTAAAGAAACTATATGGCAAATTTGGTGCATGAACTATACACTTGTATGGAACTGGTCTGAATGAGAGGCGGCAGAGCTACCTGAACACACGTAACATGTTATCCATTACTGTATGTTATTCAAAATTAAATTACGAGAAGATACACGTATTATAATTATAACATTAATTTCATTATAAGCGTTAAATTTGTCATAAGAGGCAGCTCAGTTCATTCCGATATCTGGGATGCAATATTAAGAAATTGTGCCTGCTAATAATTCGACGAAGATCTACAACAAATCCAGATATCACGAAGATAGACGTGCTGTAGAATCACTGTAGGCGTTGTTTATCGATAACGTTTCAAGAAACATTTCACGTTTTTTTATCTGACAATTTAATTACAAGAATCCCACATTGAAAAATTCGACATGTTCCTATTCTTCTTGTGACTCATTCTGCAATTTGGGAAATTAAACGAAACGCGCTTGACAGTTCAACAATGCCTTTCGAAGCAGGTAAGTGTGAGACGGACTTTGCGCTCCCGCCTCACATTCTTCTCCCACTTTTGCCTATTGCCAACCTTCAGGGTCACAGGGCAACTTGCCAACCCAGCCTGACCTGACCCCTGACCCTACACCAAAAAGCTACATGCATGACAAGCTACAAATGATTTTGTTACAAGGTTGTGACAGAGGGCGCTGACAACCTGATTACAGCAAAGCCTGCTGGGAACAGGAAGTCAACAAGCCAGAAGAGGACTGGACA
>JAQGBX010001144.1:0-27093 GCA_034698745.1 Megaphyllum sjaelandicum | reverse complement strand
CCCATAATCTCACGTGAGATTTTTCAAAATGCGTATTTTTAGTGTAAATACGTTAATCTGTGCTTGATTGCATTGGACTACTAAGAACGATATTTTAGTGAAAAAACATGTTTTACTTAATTTAACCCAGTTCTCTCGCAATTTTACAGTTTCTTGCGGAAAAAAAAAATTACGTGATATTTGTCGAGACCTCCTCTCTCCCCCACGTGAGATTGGGTGAGATTCGGCTCCCCCCCCCTAAACGCCGCACGTAATTAATGGACGCTCCCTAACTGTATTTAATGTCAATGGTCGATTTTGATGGTCAATTTGAAATTATCCCAAAAATATTTCCGAAAAATCCTGATATTTTCATATGTCGAATTTTAATTTTTTTATAACATAAAATAGCTCAATGTCAACAAAACAGTTTGTGTTATGATTATACTGATCCCTAAAATAGGGTTTAGAGACCCACACGTATTACTTATAAAGTTGTATGCCATGAGCTCAACATTTCAAACACTGACTTAGCATGTTTTAGTAACCCCTCATTCTTATACTACCTGGTTACATCTCAAAGAAATATCAGTTAATAATCAGTTTGCAAAACTTTTTCCACGAGTGCTTTAGAGGGTCATTGGAAAGAAAAAAACATGAGCGAGGCTGCAAGGGTGTTAAAACCACGCTTTTATAATTTTGCCATTGGAACGGATAACCCAATAGGAAATCTGCTATAACTACACATGCCTGCCAGGAACCAGAATTGGTGGAAAAGTCTCATCCGAGAACAAAAAATAGGATTTGTGGCAAAAGCACATTTACCATCAACAGAAGGAAATATACAGTACATCGAAACTTTTTATAAAACTTTTCAATTTTACAAAGTGAAAACCATCACGTTATAACCACGGCAGCTCTCGCTGATTGGCCGTCTTCGCGAACCTGGTCATGGAAGAAGTCCTCGGTCCAAGCAGTGCAAATCAAGTTTTGCAACATTAACGCTCCATACCACGAGCCTAGCAACTGCCTGCCAGTTATGCATGAAACAAGAATGGCATCAATGGCAAGTCCACTTTAACTGGCCCTCTCAGAGTCGCGCGTCCTCAACAAAAGGGAGAAAATCCTTTTCGCCTCTTTCATCGCGCCCTTGCCATAGTAGACAGCGCCATTGAGCAAGTAGTAAGAAACTCAAATTGAATTTTTCCGACAGAGTATGGTACGCATTTAGCTATTCCGTTTGTGCCGAGTGCGAATGGTGCTCTTTAGTGGATATCAGAAAAGATTGCTAGAAAAGGTTGGCTAAAAGGCCTCTTCAATCTCCTCGCTAGCTTTTTAGGCGATTGTCAAATTTCATTAGAGATTGCTCCAGCACTGCCATTGTTAAGCGCGCGGGTTGCAGCGCAGTGCCATTGTTGGGACCTCGGCACGTAACCCCACCCCACCCACCCGCACTGCCGATGATGTAAAATTTAAAGCGTTATTAGATTGGATCTCGTTTGCTGTTAAGCTATATAGGTTAAGCGATATGGAAAGCTCGGGATTGAATTATAAATAGCTCCGACGATGATCTACATTGCAGACGACAGCGATGGGATAATAGCAACACACGGAGTTGTAGAGGGTGGCCAAAATAGACGGGAGGAGCCATAGGGCTTACTGCCAGATTCGCGCAAAAGAGCTAACAGCCAAACCGAAAATCGATAACAGCTTTATGGCATCCGAATTACGGCAGCTCATTTGTGCCAACGACGCTGCTATAGCTGCTGCATGCCTGCTCCGAATCACGAAACGTATTGATTTTTCGCCGACTTGCCATGTAAAGGCATGATTTAATTCATTTTTCATAAGTGTGTAGACGTACGCAGTTGGCCGCAATTACGGATGAGCAGTTACGGAGCCTGCTTACAGAGAGAGAGGATACAGAGTGCCGCTAGCTTGCGTTTTAGCACATTTTCACTCGACACTAAAGTTGTGATACAATTCAACGTCAGAGCACAAGTTTCTCCAATAGATATATAATGTACGCTGCAAATCAAAACGCAGAATAGCTTCGCTTATCCACCTGGGTTTGAGACCGAGGGTATTCTGTTTATACAGGGTGGCAAAAACGCTGATGCACCCCCCAAAATTTCGAGATGGGCTGCAAAAATGAAAAATCTGATGAAGGAAACATATAGGAACCATGGGGTGCTGAATGCAATCGTGCCCAAAACGTTTTGGCCCCAAGGCCCATTTCAAGGGTCTTAACGTTCTATCTCTTAAACGGTAATAGCTACAAAGAAAACGTCAATTAGAAAGTTGTAGGGTGTCGTAACATTAGTTTGGTGGTTCCATTTGCAACATTTAATTATCGATCGCCACACAACAAATGACTTCTGGGCTTTCATGTTTGCACCTTTGCATAACACCGCTGCATTGCAGGAAAGCTCTAGGACATGGTATGTTTTAGGAATCGAGCTTTCCTGTAATGTAGCGGTTTCTCTATCATGTTATCATGATATTCGGCATCAAGTAACGGCGTGACCGTCATTTCCTCCAATGTGGGGTGTGTTGGATTGTCCCATTTGGCTATTCTAATTTCTTAATTCGATCACCGGTATAATGACGAGTGGTCGAGTGCCTGTCATTATCGACATAAATGCAGGTACAGTAGAACCTATCTTACATGAACCAATATGTGTTATCATACCATTCATACCCTAGGTTGGTTTTTGTAAACAAGAGAAATTTTTGCGTTTTTGAATTAATTTTCCCAAGGTTGAGGCCAGCGCCAGCCAAAAAACGCACCATGTGGTGGCCAAGAGCCACGTGTTGATGAGTTCATATAATAGAGGTTCTACTATATAAATATACCATTTTTTACTCTCAGCGAAAATACATTTAAAATTATTTAAAAATGCAATTGCATATACAGTATGTATAGATTGTAATATTCTAATGCATTTCAAAATTTCATTTAGAAATACGTTATGATCAGCCAGTCTATAAATATTTTCAAGAACAAGTACTTTTTTTCTTAATGTGGACAGAACCAAACAACCCAGCTCCGGTTATCCATTCATGAGCGACCCCCAACAAGAAGCCATGACACATTCATAAAGTCAGAAAATTGGTTATTTGCATGGAAAACATGAGCAGAAAAAAAACCGTCTTATTACATCATATAATCACGTTTCGTTTCAATGACGTCATATCCGGCTCACGCGTCGTTTCTGGTCTAGAATGAGGCACGCAGTCGTGCTCATGTGACAAAACAACCCGGTCAGGCCAAGATAGAATCTCCCTGCGTCTCTTCTCGTTCACTGCTCGCCCAACGGTTCCCACGCGGGTACAATAGCCCAAGAACGTTTAGAAAGGCAAGCCCCAAAAAACTGACCAAAACACTGTAAAAAACCGAGCTGCCAATTTCTAACGAGACTGCTGTCTTACAGGCATGCACGAGCAACAAAAAAGCGCACTTTTCTCGCTTTAAATCGTTTTAAAAGGGTTTTTTTTCTATCGTCCGATTCGAAATTAGTTCCTCGACGGTGCATTATGCGTGCTATAATGCCACGCCATTTTGTGACTAAATTCGTGAATCGGCCCTGCTGCTGCTAAGCGCTTTTTTTACGCGTTTCTTCCCCTCGAAATTCTTCATGGCTGTCATGAGTTTCATGAGCGAACGATTGCCTCGCAAATTCCCTTAACCGAGCCTAATCGCCCTTCGATTACACACATGCTAATAAGATTAGATAATTTTTACGAATGCTTAATCGTTAAAAACTAAGGCCTATAGTTCGTACTGCGATTTTCAAATTGGTTCATGGCAGATGCGCCGTTACTGCCTATATAATATTCGAGTATTATAGACTGAGTTTTATGAGGCATTTTTAGATTTTTTTTATACGTAAGAATATTCTGGATAATTTTCTAACGATGGAAAGTAATGCGTTGTATTTAAACGAATTAATCATTTCATTTGAATTTTAAATGCGCCATCTAGTGGTCAATGCGTGTAATCGATTTTAACATGTATAGAAAAATATGTTTTGATGTAGTTGAAAAACGGATAAAATTTTAAACAAATCCTAAAAGCTTTCCAAAATGTCATGCCTGTTTTTTGTTTAGAAAAAAGAAAAATCAACATCAAATATTATAATTCTTTCAACCATTTAAAAAAGAAATTTCATTCAAATAATTACAAAAATATGACAATTTTTCTAAAGACTGAACACATACACAAATGCGTTTTTAAATGTTAAATAAAAATTGAAAATTTACGAAGGGAAATTACGTCTTTTTGAAAAATTGAATTAAATTTCTTCAAGTTCATGTCATTTTTGAAAATTTCTCCTATTTTGTGTATCATTCTGCGATTCGATTATCTAGGCAATTCCATTACCCAACCTCTTTGCATAATAAAGAATCACTGTGCATTTTTCGACTATAGAATGTTCTTTTGCATTTGTAATGAATTTTTTTTCCCTAAAAATAAGGACGTCTATAAATACTATTTATTTCCCATATATTTCTCTAAAACATATGTTGATCTCATACGTGACAAACTTACTACGAAGGTATATTTGCTAAGACAATTCACGTTATGGGCAATATTAATTGACAATTTATGCATTAAAGTCATCTGCAGGAAGCCATTTTAAAACAAAAAAATATTTGGAAACTTTATAAGCTCAAATTTCTTAGCTCTTTTTTCTAGAAAAAAAGCAATACCCCAGCATTTCGTGCTGCATGATAAAGCTATTTTTTCCACTCTCGCTATAGCTCGTCTTGCAATATGCTTGTTGTTCACAAACTGCTCAGGAAGGTTTTTTTTTCCAGAAAAAATTGGGTAATGAAAAGGTGTTAAATTTCATGTCAGAAGCTGAAAACATTTTGATTGTTCCCCCCACCAACATTTTTTTCCAGACTTATTTCACCCATGAATGACGTGCTAACTGACTATTGTGTCATGGGGGATAATGGAGGCGATTGTTGGTATCGAGTAACTTGAACTAATATCGACAAATAGCCTTATTTTCCACGAAGAATGAAGCCAAAATCTGAATGCGTGGGTGGCAAAAATGGCGAAGATGAGCCAGTGATCCCTGCGACGCGTCCTAGCGAGCCCTTCCTAATCCCCAAAATCGCAAGCAGATTAAGGCCTATAGCTGCATGAGAAATAAACCCTGTTTACAAAAGAGATTGCTTTTTGAATTACTCGAAAAGCTTCTTTGCTTACATAAGGTTTGTGGCCTGCTTTCTTTTGCCTGGTCAGCGGCCATCTATGTTTTGGAACGCGAGGTGATGACGTCATGACGTTATTCGGACAATGCCTCCCATGCTCTCGTGTCCATGCAGTTTCATGCGATACTGGTCAACATCCGGGAAGACATTTATGGATAATCCTCATGAATCGTAACAAACTTTGTCTAAATAAAAGATACGATAGCCGAGATTATAATATTTGGAAGAGATTCCTTGAGATGCGTGAGGGATTCTGTGCGAGTAAAGGTAGGCGCACACCAACCCGCACGGCACGCACCACGCTTCCGAACGGCAGGGAAGCATCCGCATTTTTGTTCGCTGTTCGAGAACCTCTCCGCATCCGATGCGTCTCGTGCGGGTAGGTGCGCGATTTTTCCGTCTCGTGCGTGCCGTGCGGGTAGGTGTGCGCTCACCTTTACAACGAATTGTTTTGAAATTAAGAATCACCAAGAATTCGTCGATGTAAAAGTTCTGATGTCCTTGATTTTAAATGAATTTGTGGAGATACACGACAAATTTAAAAAGAATTAGTGGAAATTCAAGAGAAATTCGTCTGATTCAGGACGCTTTTATCGAGATTTGTGACGTATTGATCGAGAATACCTAGACATTCATCAAGATGTGCAATTAGGTATTCAACGAGATTTGGGAGAATTTATCCAGATTCGTAAGGAATATCAAAGGTTACCCAGAAACTCATCAACAAACTTCGGCTATACCAGAGCTCCCTCAATCTACTACGAAATACACAGAAGCAATAGTCATGATTATACAATATATTTGTCCTATAGTTAACATGTAAGTCCTTTTTTGTGGGCAGAAAATGTTTTTAAACCAAAGTTTTGGTTTGAATTGTTGCTACATCCTACAATTACTGAAAATTTTCAGTTGATTGTGACATTATGGCCCAAAGGAAAATAAACTTAAAGGATTTAATGGTTGATCTTTCACTTTTTCTGGAAAGCAGCAGCCAGAGAAAGGCAGCGGAACATTTTGGTGTTAGCAAGACTATAGTTAGTAACATCAAAAACATAAATGTGAGTACTTGGTGAGATATGGAATGGAAAATGCAGATCAACAACAGAAAAGGAGGAAAACTCCCTCCTTTTAGAGACTCCAAAAGAAGAGGGCATCAACCACTTAATAATGAAGCTAAAGTCATTTGCTGTAGATAAATACCCAGGCACGCTGAGTGTTGTAGAGAATAGGTGCATTGAGAATGTTTTTGCCACTTACATTTTTAATAAGAATAAGAAACAGATCAAGATTGACACGTTTTTCAGAAAAAATAACTAAATCATGTGTAAATCTTAACACATTTTGATTTTACAGCTTTTGATTAGCCTATGTATGATTTTGTATGCTATTCGCCAATAAAAGCATACACGTACGTTCTCTATATAATAATAATAATAAATGCTTTATACCAGTTTAGGAAAGGACATAGAAGGGATGTATAGACATCACTTACATCTACCCCAGAATGCCATCACAATACAGTCAGAAAACAGACATTACATAGGAGAGAACTTAGAGAATTAAGGTAGTGAAATGCGTGAGATCCACTGCTCTCAGTTGGGTGTTAAACTTGGAATTACAACCTCAGCAGGTAGTGTTCCAAATTCCGCCAACTCTAGGCCCAAAGAAGAAGTGCCTACAATTCTTTTTTGTAGTGTCCCAAGTTATTTTTTTATCATGGCTTCTCAGATTTGTGTTAGTCAATTTTTTGTCTAGCAGTGGGAATCCGGAAAAAGTTAAATTATTATAGATTTTGTAGCAACTACGAAGGTCAATACGAATTCTCCGTAATTCAAGGTTTTCTGTTCTCAGAAAGCCCGGTAGTTTTTTAGTGAACTTTCTCTGCACAGCTTCAATTTTGATTTTGTCTGCCTGTAAATAGGGGCTCCGTACTTCACATACACGGTAAATGCCCGCCACAAGATGTCCACATCCCCGCACTGGAAACATTTTCTTATGAGATTTGCTCTCCGGTGGGCTTGAAGAGCTACGTGGGCACAGTGTTGGCTAAATTTAAGATCAGAACTAAAGGTGATCCCCAGGTCTTTTTGGGTTTCCAGTTTCGAGATAGCCTTGTTGCCAATGGTGTAGGGATATCTAAGATTTCCATACCCTAGGTGTAAGACACCGCACTTGTCTGCAGCAAGGGGTAGCTGCCATGTGTGAGACACTATATTAATCTGAGAAATACTGTACATGCATACACAAATTTTCTCGGGTTTACTTCGAGAAGTCTAGGATTTCCCAAATCCTGATGATGGAGTTGGCTTCCTCCGGTGGATATTCCTAAGCAATTTCCGTCATTTTCTCTCAATTTAAGCCGAATACGAGCGAAAACAAACATTTTTAAGCGAATTTGTATCAGAAATTGGCAACTTCCGCGAGCATCCCTGTTTATAAGTAAATATATATAAAAACAGTACATGTAATTTCGAATGGATTCGCCTTGCTTTTAATTATACGAGCTGATCACCTTACATGTACATAGTTACGAATTAATTAACGTAAGCGATTTATGAGGGGGTTTTTTGGCAAACATTCTACAAAAATGAGTCGAGTCTATCAACTTCCGCGCCATGAAAACGTTACAAAGTGCCGTTTAATCCCGCGCAATTAAAGTTAGGTTCAATTACCATCGTCGTTATCACGATGATTCGAGTCTGTAGATTAAGTGGCCACCGGAAAGAATTTCAATGAGGACAGATAATTATAACTATACAGCCTACAGGGTGGATCAACGATGTATACCCGAAACTAACTTTTTAATGAACCCAGTTTCGCCCAGAGCTTGAGTAATACTTAAATCAGGCATCCTGTCAATACCTTCCCACCTTACAGGATCCTTTTAACTGACAATATTTTGCATTATTAGTGCTCAATTCTCCACTATCAGTAATCGCAAACTTTCTGCGCATGCGCGCACACATACTGCCCCATAGTGGGGGAATTCGGAAATGCTAAGCGTACATGTTCAATACCGATGACAGGCATATATGATGAGGTGCGCCACCTACATTACTGTATTACTGACGAGAGTGCAATCAATATCGTCAGTACATGTAGGTCTACTGACGGCATGCTTAACCACGCCTACAATCACCAAACCACGCCCCAATACTGATTCCAAAATCCGGATTTTTATCAATACCGCATGGTCATCAGTCCACGTTTTATCACATAGACACGATGAGAAATACTGTCAATCTTAAAATCGTATTGACAGTATTATTTACCGCGTAGTTCCCTTAATGCTAGAAATTCACTCACCACAATCCGCCTCGTCCGAGTGATCTCCGCAATCGTCGTCGTCATCGCATCTCCACGAAAGGGGTAAACATTTGCCGTTTGCGCAGGAAAACTGATGAGACGAACACTGACCTGAAAACCAAAATAATAACAAAATTTAAAAAGAAAATTTAAAAATACATCAGTTTCTATATAGATGAAAGCCGGCCCAGTAACTCTTAAATGTTTACATTGCATAAGCTTTAAACAAACTTGACTCGCAATAACTGGAGGCGAAGGGTTCGCGCTAAATTTATCGATTATTTTTAACGAGATTGACAGATATTTTCCGTAACAACACGAAACGTGTTGGAAAACTGCCGAAGTCGAGGTTTAGAGGAATTGCAGACCGCTTTTGATCACCCTCTAATCGACGAAAACCTAAAACCATGGACGTTCACGCGTTATAGAAACGCGCGATTAGCTTCGAGATTAATTCCAAATTATTGCCAATTAATAACCATTCCGCATGGCCACATTATGCAACGTGAGTTACGATATATGGCTTAATTCATTCGCGCAGAAACATAACACGCCATTTTATGACCCCCCCCCCCCAAAAAGGGTCAAAAATGGTTCGCATACAGTAATCCAAAATTTTCATTTTTAATCCTGCATTTTCTTTTTAAACATCTTTACATTTTCCGGTTTCTTCAAAAATGAGGGAATAAATTGAAAGCGACCCTTTCGGTTGAACGGATACTTTGTAATTATATCCGCATTCTTTTGAAAATAAATATTCCATTTTACCTTTTTTTTTTGTAAATACAGTAGGTTGATGAATCGTTTGGTTGGCAATAATAAATCACACGTGTACACAGATTAACTCGTCACGTTTAGCGATTTTCGTAATTTTAACACCTCGCTAGATACAGATCACAGATAACATTAATCTCTCTCGAATTAATCCGGATTAACGATCAAATATATTTCTTGAGCTGCTCGCAAATTAGACTCCCTATTCCAAATATAAAGTTTGAACTATAGCATTGCTAAATTAGTAGGCCTACATAATGCAAATATGCTTTAATTTATAATTTTAGGGATTTGAACCAAACATTCATGTACATTTTTTAGCTTTTCCTCGCATAATTTTTAAGGTTCCGACGGGATAGTTTACAGCGTTTGTAAAAGCGGCGTTACCCGACCTCGTATTTTAACCACTATATTTTTATTACGAAATCATCCAACTGCATGAGCGTGGCGCAACGGTCTATCCAATGTTAAACCTGCACCATAGGCTACCGCGCCAGCTGCGCAAAACTTCAGTCAATTTAATCACGGGCTCGCGTAACGGCCAATTAAACTATTAATCATACCGTCGAAATCAGCGTTCATACGAGTCGAAATTCGCATTTTTTTTTCCTAGAGCATCGTCTGGCCTGACAATCTCTCGACGTCCATTTACGAATTTAAGTTTCGTTAGGTCGCACAATCCTCGACTTAAATCGAATCTGACGCGAGTCTTACGTATAAACACCGAATCCGGGTAAAAATAAAAGTCATATCGCCAAACATGAAAGTGGACTGGAAAAATACCTGCAAACAATTTTTTTTACGGTTCGGTCAACGCGCTGACCCGTAACATGTGGCGCTGCCCCGCGGGTGGAGTGGGGGGGTCTTCATCCCCTTCGGGCGCCAAAGCAGACGCTCTATTTGGCGAGGGAAATAAATTACGTTTCATAAATAATAAACGCATAGCGGCAACGTGCCAAAAAAAAAAGCAGGCAATTCATCCGTCCACGTGGCGGAGCAAAAGCAAAATCCGGCTCCCGGTAGCGTGTCGACTCCAAGCAGCCTACAATTCAGAAATTAACGCAACGCACGCACACACGTTCGAAAAGGAGCTGCTTCTTACATTTCGTAAAAACCCCTTTACCCCTCCGCGCGTTAAAGCCGAGTACAGATTTCACCGAAAAAGTGGGGAAACGGCACGCCGTCCTCGTCCATTCAACCCCGCGGAGATTTTTTTCTTTCTGGTCGTACTACGAAAAATGGAAAAAATACGGGAATTTTCTTACCATGGACGAAGAGCCCCGATCTCGCGAAAAGCGCTAGGAGGAAGAGTAGAACGCCGCTTCGCAGCCAAAATGTCGTCATAGTAAATAAAGTGATACTGCTTCGATTCGAAGACGAACGGTAGAATCGAACGATGATGAAGAAATAAATAAACGAGGGACGATCACAAGGACACGAAACGAGAAAGTAGGCGCAACACCCGCGATAATCCGGCGCCCTCCGAAACCGTTTCTTAACTGAACTAGCCGTCTTCGTTCGGAACGTACCAAAGGGGGACGCTAGCGGACGTACGCCGGTTACGCGAGCCTCTCATTGGCTCCCGACGCGCCACACCACCTCCGACCGACCAATGGCGGAACGGCGTACTCTCGCAGTGCCAGCAAACGATTTACGCACCGATTCGAACGAGAGAAAAAAAAAATGTAAACATAAATAATGGCCGGAAGATAAACGCAACTTTTCGACGTGGTTGCGTAATTTCGCTCCACAATTTCGATATCAACTTTTGGCGTCAAAGAGGTTATGTTTTTATGTTTTCGTGGGGGAAAAAATGATAAGACTCGAAGGACGGTGATACGAGATACAGGCGCCAGGCTCCAGTGTCGGCCTTAGCGCGTGCACTCCACGCTGTAATTATTTCGATTGTTATTGTTTTCGAGTGTCAACGAATAAAGTTGACACGAAGATTGAGAATTAAGTTGGAAACGGGAAAAAAAATGATTTAGAATCGAAAATAGCGTGCGTATAGATATATAATGTTGGGAATTCAGGTGGAGAAGTCGAGAAAATGTTGCCGAAATATGTTTCGTTGCACCGAATTCTACGGAGAAACACTTTCACTCGCAACGAAGACATTTTTGGTTCATGGCCACATTTTTAGTCAAACGTCACGTCGTGTATCTTCCTGTTGGAGAAATTCGATATAAAAACACGGACATTAGACTAATGAGGAAACATAACGCGTAGAAAGCAATAATAACACGCATTAGTTTAGTGTATTAATGTAGTTCTCATATTTTTCATTAAAAGCTCGAAGAATACATGTATGCCACATGGTGGCTAAACGTCGTTCTGGTCGTATCCGTGTTTTTATATATACAGTATACTTCATGGTTTTCATGGTTAATCGTCGAAATTGACTATATTTTCTAATTTTTTGTATATATTTCAGTATTTTTGCATCGTGTGAGGAATAATAAACACTGGATTTTATATTCTGTTTTAATGTTATTGAAATGGCTACCTTTTTAAGTATTTCTGAAATATATGATGCCTGTATACTTTCTTTGTGTGAGATATAAAAAGATTTTACGTTGACTCCATTAATTTAAAAATACTGAAATATATACAAAAAAAATAGAAAATAATGTCAATTTCGAAGAATATCTATCAACCCATTGAAGGAGCAGACGACGCGCATAGGTTTAACACGTAGAGGGTGCAGTACTAAAATGTTGCCAACCAAAAAAATCTTCACAACTCCCTCGGTAGAAGCGCTGTGACCAGAGTGCTTCGAAAACAAACGCCAGATATGTTTCCTGAAAATTTGTACGTGAAACATTTTTAAGAAACTATTGCGAAAATACTGTTTCGCTCGGTCTGTATTCAGAAATGTTGCCACAATGACCGAGTGTTCATTTTCAACAAATACGGATGACACGAAGAGGTTCAGATTTCGAACAAATTAACGATTCAGTTTGTTCCGATTCCCAAAATTTTTCAAAAAGAAACGCTATAAACATGCTGGCAATGCATAGTCAAACTTTGGATGAAGAAAAACTTCGATAATAAGAAATTAAGGATTAAAATCGTCACTCGAGGCTAAAAGAGCAAATTTTTTTTTGTCAAACAGTTTGCTAAATACAATAGTTAATTTTTCCATGAAAAGCTCGACGATCCGCATAGCGAAGCAAAACCGAGGGCGTAATTAAAATTTGAAATAGTTCTTTTTGAAAAAGTAGGTTTCGAAACCAATAAGAAGCCTGAAGTCATTTAAATCATAAATGTGCAAAACTTGAAATGTCTCAAAATAATAAAATTATAGATCGGCACAATCAGATTTTACATCCGAATAACTCGTCAACATTAGATTATGCGCATGTAGGTGAAGTTGCGTGCCAGTTTCGAATGAAAATTTAAGTTTATTGCTGCTGTAATTTAAAACAAGTTACAGATTAAAACAAAAAACACGACAAAGTTGAGCCGAAATCCCGACTAAAAATGCGCGATTGAAACTCAGAAATGGAATGGATGGATTATTTATTTAGAGGATATACATGCATTTTCAAAGTTTGATTTATTTAATTAGCATGGCTAGCTGCTGAGAAATTCAGTCGAATCAAAATGCCTGGCAAAAACGGTGATAAATTGTTTTGGATCTTCGGCGCATCATTTTGAGATTGAATTTGGCAAAAATAATGCGACTAAGCCCAGATTATGGTAAGCGGGTGGAGATAAAGAGAGGCGTGGGCCGATTTCCCCCACCCTGCGATTGACGACTTGACACGACTCGAATTGACGTTTCCATGCCAACCTCCAAAAAAGCATGATTCAGGCAAAACATATACACAAAAAGCATCGTTTTGATTGAGATCAAAATATCCAATAGCCTCGACGAGATTATCTCCCAAACATCAGACTCGTGTATACAGGAGGCCTCGCAAGTCGATCGAGCAATTGAAGATAGAACTGTAGTTTTTAATCAAAATATGGCCTAGAATACACGAAAACAACGCGGAAGACTTTTATACACTCGTTACACTGCGGAATATTAAAAAAAGTGAAGCTAAATTGACCTCTACTTTCAAACACTCTGTACCACCGTGCTCTGTACAATTGACCTTTCTCGAATAGAACTATATATTTGCTATAGAGTCCCATATGCGCAGTAATATTCAAATTGCGCTCGCAATTTTATTGATTATTTAGCTGGCTCTATAGAGACCTCGTCATTTAACGTTATCAAAATGCTTTTATTTTTATTAAAAAGATAAGTCCCCAGGGGCAGTGAATTCTTATTGAGATATGCAAACAAATTTTTAAAAGATTTCTCTCCGTCGTTCGCCGTCTGCATAGCCGAGTATAGGCCTACATGTAGTATACGACGATATAATGTATATTGCATTCCAAAATGATTTGGATCGATAATTAGCCCAAAACACTATGTTCGACTGTACAAGCTTATTTATAACGAGATTGAAAAGTGAAGTTACATCAGTCTCAAATTAAATAAAAATAGCATTTAAACAGGTATAGTGCATCCATGGACACGCATCATTTTGAATTTAGTTACATTATAGTATATATGGATGCCCCTTAAAGGCTTTTCCCCCTTCTCTTATACAGTATATAAATAACCCAATCAATAGAAATATTCCAACTTACGAAAATTGACAAGGTCCATGACCAGACGAGGGTCGTCCATTCGTGGATGGTCGAGATGAACTGCATGCCATTTTCCTTTCAAAAAATTATTTATTATCGCGTCATAGAGGTGCACCGCTTTTGTTCAAATGTCTACGTCTGCAATTTCAGATTTGTTATAATGGCCCTTCTACGTTTTTGAAAACGCTCTAACCAGGTTCCCCCAAACCGAAACGGGTGGTTTCAAATTAAAAAAAAAGAAAACATTTACCAGAATGGCTATTGTTAAGGTCGAGCTCATGCACCTTCTTAGAACACCTAAATCCTCTAAGCATATTGGGTGCGAGCACAAGGAATGCTTACTTTCGACGAGTTTCTTTCAGTTTCTTTCGTGCTTGTTTTCAGCTTCTTGTTTCCAGTTTCGGGGCGCACCATGAACTCTAATATCAGCAGCGTGATGGTCAGAGTGCTAGGTGGCGCCACTGCATGCGTTCTGCTTTAGGTGAAACATTCCAAAAAGAATGTTACAAACTGTGAATGTTGGAACTTGCTTATAAGTGCTTCTTGTGAGCTCAGCCTGGCTCGGCTAAGCTTTCTTCGTGCGCGCCCTTATTTAAAACGCATACCGCATTCTTATCCCGCCTGCAATAAGCATTCTTCGTGCTTGCACCCATAGGAATGAAGCAGTTGGCACAGTTCTCGTTTAAATAAAGCCTTTATTTGCACTTAACAGTCTCGAATTTACCTCCAAAATTGGAGAGATATTCAAAGGCATCCACGCAGTAATGTAAAAAAAAAAAAAAAAAATTCTGTTCCATATTATAGAACAAAATCAGAAAACGTACATGCCAGGCATACTAAATTCGACCGTTTTTCATTTTCCCCTGTGGAATTCTCTATTTTTATTTTGTCACGTATAACAGACATTGTCAACTCACGCATGCATGGTGTGCATTTATTTTGAACGCAATGACAACGTACTTGTAATTTCTGGGCGGCCCCAAAGATAAGCACCACGTTTTGACGTCATCGCTCCAGCGCATCGTTAACCGAGACCGTGGACTAATTTGTCTGACCAAACACGCTCGATAAAATAAATGTTTGAGTAAAAAACGGAGTACAGAAATAGCCAAATGTGGACGACGAGGGACAGATGCGTGGCACGCACACGCACACCTGTAATTTCCACTGACCCATTGCATGCGTTTACAAATAATCGAGGATTTTTGATTGATTCTCACGTTAAGTATGTTGGTCAACAGTGTTTCGCGTGTTCACCTTCGCCGAATGAATCGCAAATTACAGAGTCGACCGAACCAGACGAGACGCGCATAAAAAACACTATTTCAATATCATTAATTCCCGGTTTCCTTCAATTTCCTCCGCAAATTACACATAATGAGACGTTTGCCCAACGTGCATAGTTTTGCATTTTTTTAAAAAAAAAATTAAAGCCCACGAAAGGCCGAAGGGAAAAACAGCCCCGTTTAATGTACAAGCATAAGGGGGGTATTAAAACCGAACATGGGGTGATGCAACAGAATGCAACCCCATTAAGAGGGTATTGCCTAAAAGCTATAGACGCAGTTTCCCAAACGTGTTTCGCTTTAATAAGCACGGATCGTATGGAAATTAAGAGGCTAAACCAGTCTCACGTGCAAAATAGTTCAACCTGTGAGCGTTATAGGTAATTGGGAATAACGGGGATTGGATTGCGCGGATTAACAGTGCTGCCAGATATAGAACGCGCCATCGATTGCCTTTGGATTTTTTTCCACTGCGTTTTCTCAACAAAAATAAAAAATTAACCCCATTTGGATATTCTAGTAAAGAGTATAAAATTTATAAAATATAGCCAAATAGCCAACCCCCGCGATGGGGAAAACGTATATATATATGAACGGGTTTGAAAATGAATATTCAAACCTTTTCCATGCATCACTTTTCTTTTTTTAAATAAAATTAAGTGGGATTAACGAGGAGCGAATCATCTAACACGAGAGGAAATATAATTTACGAAAAATAGCGCTCATTCTCGCGAAGGAAAGCAATTTACTTCCAAATTATTTCAAATGTTAAAAAAACATTGAGGTGAATGTACGAATTGGGTAAAACTATCGATTAGTTTTTGTTTTTCGAATTTTATACTCTCGTAACCATTTTCGAGAAGCGATTGATTAACTCGAAACTTGCATTTGTTTGCAAAGATGGGGAGTAGAACTTTACAACAGCTTTACGAATCGTACTTTGGCAGTCGCGACGTCACGTGTGAAAAGTTTACACATCCTAAATAAAAACAGAAATACAGTATACACGCCCAATTCAATTCAACCCTCTACCCTACAGTCAACCACACTTACAGTAGCCACATGCAGTGTATACGTAATATAAGTAAATGCACTCCGTGTCGGCGCCTTTGATGTTCCGGTGGAAAACACTGCAGCGCCGCCCTATTGGGTAATAGATAAACTCATTTTTTGGCAATGCCGTACGCTGGTAAACGAATCGTAGGTGGGCGTGGCTTCATCGTAGTGATTTACTAACCAGCAGCTCGGCGCTGCGAACGCAATGCTACAGTATACTGTGGCAACTTCACCCAAAAAAATGCGGTGAGTGCATGTTCTTAATACTGTGCAGTAGCCTAACTTAACATCAAAGGGACTGCTCGTAGAACGGCGTCAAACTCCGCGCCATCTAGCGAGAAAATAAGGAACCGCGAAGGTTGGAGCCCGATCCTGACAACTCCATCCAACGAACCCATAAAAATAAGCGCCGGGAAATCTCCTTAACGATCCCCGCATTGCAGCCCTGCCATTTGGCCATGTTGCGTCTAAAACTTTCTACTCAAACGGCCTCTTTACGTTTTCCCGTCGAAGATCGAGCCGTCTTTACGACATTAATTAATTCATTAAAAATAATTCCATTAGTCGTTACGTAAGAGCGCTTCTCAGCTCGTTATTTCCGCGATGCGAAGCGAAAGAACGACGAATTAAGACCTGGGAAGACTTAAAAAACACTCCAAAATCCAATAAAATCCCCGTCATTCCGCGTTTGATTCTGATCGAGACTGACCCGTCACCCAAATCTCAAATTCAACATTTTTCCCGAGGATCATTTCGACGATAATTATAAGGTTGAGAAAAACGCAGAACGAGTTGAGAATTACGAACGTCAAGGTTTGGGGGCGTGACGAGTTGCAATTTTTAATGGCGACTTAAGTGGCGCTCCGAATTAAATCTGCAATTCAAAAACGTTTCAACAAACAATTCTCAGAAAACTCGAGGTTGAATTTTCCTGAATTTAAAGTACTCGATAAACTTAAAAAGTGATGAAAACCAGCGCTAGAATTAGTTTTCGGAATTTCCATCATTATTGTGGCATTAGGACGTAATTTCGCGAGCCTATCTGTCAGAAATCGACCAAAAGAGCACTCGTCATCACCCCCCTGAACCTTGAGGTATTACGGTGTAATACAAGTCAAAAACAATTTTAATTTTAACTAAATTAGGCTCGAATTCTCACTTCCCTCCCCCCTCCTTTCCCACCTCAAAAATTGCATTCAACATTGAATATCACGTTGCGATAAAGGATGCGCAAGTTGGTGTCAACTGGTGAGAGCTCTTTAAAGGTTTCAGTTTACCCACGGTCCATCTCAAGTAGTTTCTTATCGCACGGACCTGGCTGATGCAATGGTGTGCAATCGCGTGGCGACGACCGAAACAAATCGCCATTGCCAAACAAGTTTTTGTACTGACGGAAGAGCGGCCAACAAACGCGATATAATGCTTCGTAACCCGTTTTTGTTCGTCATTGCCACGGGCCAAAAACAGGTAAAAGGGAGCATTTTTCGGAAGGACGGAGCGCCGTAGCCTCCCTTCAGCATCACGCCATCCAAATTTACGTGACATTTCGCCGAGCTAAGAAAAGACAAAAAAGTGAGCGCCTTGAGATTGCCATATTTGGAAAAGTGAGGGGGGGGGAGGGGCTTGAAGAACGATATAGCGATTAATTAGCTCAACTAAAAACGAGCATCGTGATGGACGAAAATTGCTCGTTTGCACGGTCATCTAAATCCCGGTTAATTGCATTTCGAAGAAATTTGTCTTCGAGGGAGTCCTTCCCCCCAAACCCTTCTTCCCCAAATTTCGCTTTGCCCTTTTGTATAGGGAAGAGTTGCCCTCTGGTAAGAAAAGTCCGAATTACGCCACTGGCACCAAAGGAACGACACTGACTATATGCAGATCTAAATAAAACATTTTTTTAGAGGCTTTTTTGGGAGTGCAACACGTACAGTATATACAACCTCCTAATTGAAAATGCCGAATATCATATTAGACCTGCCACGTTGAAGTTTCACGGGAACATATTTTAGTTAAATGACACATCTACCTCCGCTATACCTTGTATATTATGGTTATTTAAATTCTCCCAGTTATTATTTTTTTAAATTTAACTTGGAAAAAATTCAAAATCGTCTGCTATCAACTTCCTTCCGCTTGATTATCGTGCTTTAAATATTGGATTCTTTGCAAGTTTTTTTTAATGTAACATATTATAAACATAAATAGCCCGATGCGGAAAAATCCCACGTGAATCTAAATAAATCCTGGATTTATAATCCTTCCTTAAAGCGAAAATAATATCCTACAATCATATAGGGTGAGAAAACACTGAATGGTTATTGCAGGAGTTTACCACTCGGGGTACACTAACGCCACCAAGCGGGATAAGAATGCGGCATGCATTTTAAATGAGGGCGCACATAAAGAAAGCTTACCCGAGCCAGCTGAGCTTATAAACTTTCAAGAACGTTTGTAACATTCTTTTTTTGGGAATATGAAAGCAGATTTGTAAAACACAGAGTGGCACACAGATCATCCATGTGCCCTCCACTCATCATGAGATGCTAATGCGCATGTGGAAGGTTTTGCGCGGAATGTTTCACCTAGCATAACGCATAACACTGACCATCAAGCTAATATCAGCGTTCATTGTGCGCCCCAAAGCTGGAAACAAAAAGATGAAGACAAGCAGGAAAGAAGCTGAAAGAAGCACGTCGAAAGTAAGCAAGCATTCACTGTGTTCTCGTCCTTAGCATCGAGTGCGTGTCTCAAAAAATTGCTAGCGAATAAGCGCCAATGAGCGAGTGGCTAGTTTCATGTGGACCATTTAGATTTTTATCCAATCCACGATTGGTATAGTTAAAGGGATATTCCCAGTTTTGGCAGATCAACTTTGCGTATACATGAATATGGTATTCAGTAGGGAAAAATATATTGATCTAAATATGTTTCATTGTTCGAAGCAGTTCACGGTGAATACGACAATAAAAGGTGCCTAGATCATAAAAAGAAAATTCAACTTGACTTATTGACAATGCTTTCAAAGACGCTGCTCTTCGATCTATTTCAAAGATCGACGTAAAAATCGGCAAGAACGCAAATAGAAATAAATTACGCACAGCCTGTTACAAATATGTTCGAGGAGTGCGTGCGGAACTTTTGGCACACTCTCTCCATTTTCAGCAGGGTTTTCAGCGCCATCCTATAGATTTTTCCATTTTCTTATATAATAACGACGCCTTCGGGATAACGTAAAAAAAAAGCTGAAGATAGAATTTTAATAGCTAATAATTATTTCTATGAAAAAGGCATTTAGAAATTTTCCGGGCCATTCTATAAACTTAATCCGAAATTTATGGACCTATTTCCGCTAAATATAAAAGCCGTCCAGGACGACGAAAAAAGGCAGCGAGCTCGATACAACGCGATGAAATCATCGTTTTCAATGTCGATTAAGGAAAATTGGCGCCTCTTCAAAACCCAATCGCCCAAATTTCTAGCGTGATTAAGCCATTTAAATGCAACTGTTAGCCGTAAGCGCCTTATTAAGGCATTTTGTCAGGGATGGCAATGGCAGCCCCCGACCAAGACTGCCCTGGAAAACTCCGCTGTTAGCAATGTTTGCCCCACTTCGGAGCTTCGGGGGCGAACCCTGTTTTTTACACTAGCAATTGCGATGATGAAAGATTCTCTAAAGACTCGCGTGAACGCGATGCCGATAACTACAGAAACAGGAGGGAAAGTTACGTGCAATCATAACGGGTTTGAAGTGAGGAAATATATCGGCAGCCATGTTTGCTTATTCGCTCTTATGTTAAGAAGTAACACATCGAAAAAGTAAATTCCAGTTGTTTTTTCTTCTTAAATTTATAGTATATAATTATAGGCGCCGTTTTACCTTCCGTTTTCAGCTATTATCTGTTTTTAAAAATGTAATAATGCTAAACGGAATTTTCTAACAATAGAAATCCGGTTTCAAATTGATTTGCATGAGGGAAATAAAAATTTGCAATCAGACTCTTATTTCCTCATTGCATATAACCTAAAAAGGTGTAAATCTCGTTTCATTTTTTAATAAAACTGCAAAAATTGACGTGTCTGCGAAATAATATCGAAGTCGTGTTAAAATACTGTATTTCAAACGGACGATTCGGGAACGTTTTTACAAGTCACTCCCATGTTTAAACATCTAAAGCATGTTAATGCTAATGACAGCTAGCGCATCTGAAGCAAATTTTTAAGGTGATTAGCTAAACATTGCGGTAAGGTTTAGCAGCATTCTTTGAAAGTTTTATCACGGAAGATCATTATACCTAGACCTTATGGCTACCATTGGACCTAGAGTTGGCAGAATTTAGAACTCGCTCCCTGCTGGGTTGAACATGGCCTCCACGTTATCAGAGTTTAACACCAAATTAAGGGGAGTGAACTTAGCCGATTTTGCTACCCTAACATTCTGAAATCTCTGCTGTGACATTATGTGATATCTCTTGTCCGTACTGGGTTTTTGTAATGATTATACCATGGGGTGGATGTAAGTGATGACCGGAAACGTTATCCCTTCTATTCCCGTAACCATCCAGGAATAAAGCTTTTTATTTTTATTATTATTATAAGCTTACTATCTCTAAATTATAAGTATCCTGAATAAGCCACGAATAAGCGTCCGATGAAATTTCACGCCGTACAGGAATGGTTTTATGCGTGTAATAACAAAATTCAGCCCTTAGGCTGAGCTGGCTTTTTCTGAATTTTCGTTTTATAAACTTGGTTTTATTACGGATAGCGAAGACAACGCCACCTGTTGAGCATCGCTCCGAAATTTCCCTTTCGAAAGCACTCTGGCATTGATCGGCTTTGACGTATCGCGTATCATTTCATCTCGCAATCTGGTAGAACGTGCACGGCATTGACGTCAGCGTTATTCCCATCCGATAAAACGGCAAAACGCAACATCTAATTGGTAGGCTGCCGATGGAAAAAGCCATAATCAAATTTGACAGAATATTAAAATTGCACGCGACCGTGTCGCGAGAGGGCCAAACCACGTGAGCATACGAAACGAGCGATGCTCTCGCGGGAAAACGGACGATCCAACGACAGGGTCAAAGGGCTAACGCGCATTTTCCACGATTGCTCTTCCGTGAAATTGATAGACCAACTTAGAAAAAAAAATGACAGCGAGCGAGGCGGAAAGAGATGACGGACGCCTATAGAACAAGACTATTAACTTGAAAATGGCGGTAGCATATGAATCTTAATAAGGAAAATATTACCCTATATTTGCGTTTCTATATATGATTTCAAACAACTTCGCTCGATTATCCACTCGATCCGGCGCCACACAAATTTACTTCCGTTTTATTACTTAGGCCCATCGAATACGTCCAAACTGAAGAAAATGTTTACTTTATGCATAACTAGCTGGGAGGCCCGGCTTTGCACGGGCTGTACTTATTGATAGCTACGAACTAAGGGGCCATTCAAAAAGGACACCCTAGCAATTTTCCCAAAATTGGACCCCCTGTCCGCATTGTGTCCGGTCAAACAGGTCGTCCTTTTTGAATGATCCTTATACATACCCACATACAGCTCTTCTTTATACAGGGTGTACCAATGTGGTTTGGCCAAAATGACCGGGTAGGTAGCTGGTGATCTGTGGAGTAAAAAATACTAATGAACAGGGGGCGCAAGTCATTCCTTAACATAGAAAAGCGCAAACACAGGTTACATTCACCACGTGTTTTTGCTCGGATTTTAACATGGCTAGCGCATCATATTGTCTGTTTATCTGTTAGTATAATAGGTTGCTGGTACCCAGTTACACCAGTCTGTACAACCGCTGAGCCGCTCGTGCATTTCCTCTCGTTTCTCCATAAACGAGGTGCATATCAGCGAGACATTTTGTGAGACATTTTGTCCATGTCTCACTCTGACCAAACAACCTTTGGCACGTGCACTGCTTAACTATGGGTACCAGCAACCTACTAACAGATAAACACAGACAATATGATGCGCTAGCCGTGTTAAAATCCAAGCAAAAATAAGTGGCGAATGTCAACATGTGCTTGCACTATGTTAAGATCGAGTGATTTGCGCCCCCCTGTTCATTAGTATTTTTTACTCTACATAAATACATGTACATGTACAGTATACAGGTCACGTGGAACACATCTTCAGGTTGTTGCAGTTGAACGAATTAAATAATGCGAGTCTGATAAATATTCAAAAGCAAATTCAACTTTAGTTCATGGGAGAGCAGAACCGTACTAGAATCGAAGTTCTCCAACGGAAACGAGCAGCGATGGTAACGCCATCTAGCGATCGCTCTAATCAACCAGGCTAGACTACAGAGTGGCTCGCCGATTATGGACAAGAAAAGTTAACATTCGAATGTCCAAATTAGGCAACATCTCGATAAGTGGAAGAAACTGATGACCGCCCAAATTGGTATGAATTCAACTGTCAAAGTCAATATAGTCGCGCTCTTCCGAATCTACGTTTTTTATTTTTTTTATTTTGTTAAGTTAGCTTCTGCGCTCCGAGTCCGTGACACACATCTGGTAATGAGAGTAAATTCAAATAGATCGACTGCCAAAATAAACAACACTTGTTTGCCGATGCTAAACCATCATAAAACCAGACTTGAAAACCCAGGCCTTGGAGCGCACATACTGTTTCTATAACTAACCCCTAGATGGCGATGCTATACCACGGATTTCATATCCCATACGTTTTTAGGAATCCGGTTGAAATAATTATCTGGACTAAGTTATTATCACTAAGCGAATACTTAATTAAATGAATACTTTAGAATACTCCATATTTCATGTATCATATAGAATTTCTAAACAAACTGGGGAATTTCATCTTACTCGGCATCTATTCGTCAACAAGTGTAACGATAGAACCCGAAAGGCACGTTTTTGACATTCGAATATTCGAATTTCCAAACAGCGCTTCGACTAGTGGCGTTCACCGTAGAAAAGCGAAAATTCGAACGTCGGGATCAAATAAGAACGCGGCTGATGCAGCGATTATAAAACTAGCATAAAAGTGATATTAAAACGTGATTCGAGCGTTATTGAAGAGGATTAATTATACAAAGTTGGAATACAGTGCCGTAGGGAGAAGACAAACGCTGAAGTTCAACATAGCCAACATTTGGTAGGAAAGTCGTTACATCTCCCTCCTACAATACACTAGTACTTGTATGAAGTATTAAATAATCGGGAACTAGAATCGCATATAGTTATAAAAAATTATTTCCTGAGTACCACTAGTGGGTAAACTACTGTACATGGTGAGGAAATCCGGATAAAGCGGCCTCGGCTAAAGGATTTATCCCTGTGTCAATATTTTTGTTTTGAAATTTTATAAGACGAAGCTGTCTGGAACAACGATAATTAAACGAAGGTTGTATAAATACAGGATGTGACAGAAGTCGAATTACGTATGCTAAGTTTTAGGATGTTTTTTATATGCATATACTGGGCGACATCGTGAAAGCAAAACAAGGGCAAAAATTCGCTTAGAAGGTCAATGCTGGAACTCTAGTTCTATGACAAAAATTTGGTCATCAAATTATCATATATCAAACGCATGTGTGGAAAAATTATACTGTATCCCAGAAAATGAGCTTAGCATAACCATACATATCTTTGGGGCTTAAATGGAAAGAGGCGAGGACGTGAGTTAGCTTTTTACTTGCATAAGGCTATACTTAAAACAACTTTAAAAGGCACCCTGTATACCGACGGGAGATTTTCACGTTTCCATTTGTGAAAACATTTGAAGGGCTCCTTTCGAAGTTTGTACTTCATTTCTAATTCATTAGGCAACTTTTCTACAATACGAGCAACACTGAAATTCCCATTGAGATACATGCAATTCTCTCAAATATAGTTTTAATTCCAATTTTGCATCAATTCGTGCAATAAATTGCATATCCACAAAACTACCAAAAAATTGCTGAGTTCAAAGTTTAAGAATCATTCTTGTGCATTGGACAGATTTATATAAAGTTACATGCCTTAATTTACACAAAGTATGTTTGGGTGGCTGGACAGGTAAGATAGGACAGAGTGATATCAATATTAAAAAAACAAATAATAATTTCTTGTTTAACTGAGCTATATTAGGGTACTAAAACAGCTCAAAAAGGCACCATGTAAGCCATCGTTTCATATCAAAGCTCCATCAGGCACTAAAATGGACATCGAATTCGAGATCATGTAACGAGCCAATTAATGAACGAAAAACTAAATGCCAATAACGACATAATACCACCGAATATCATCGAGGTCATAAAGCATAACATTATCAGATTTAACCCTTTTACAGTATCATCGCTTAATGTTTGTTAAAATTTAATTTTATCGCCTGCTAATACAATTTGTACACCTGTGCTATAAAAGTCATAGTCAGTGATGAACCAGGGATCCCAGAAGTTTTCAAATTTAGCACGAGAAAAGAAATGATTCACGTGAAGCAAAATTAGCTAGGCCGATGAATCAATCGTCCTGAGTGACTTCTGCTGCTAGAAATACTTTTTATCCGTGAATCAGTCCTCCGTCCTTTGCGTCACGGACCCTGAAAAGTTATCTGAGTCACAAAACAAAGCGAGTAAATAGGCGCTTCCTCGCCAGAGTTTTGGCCATTGGAATTCCTTTAGCGTCAAATCGCCTCGGATTATCCTAAGTTCCCAACGAGCTGGCGAGAAAACGTTTTACGATTTAACAAAATATATATTTCATCACGCCACGCATTTTACCTTCGAAATATTAAAAAAAAAATGCAAGTTCGTGAAGGAATTAGTGTGTCAAACGGTGTGTGCTTCGCTTTGTGCTTTCACCCAAAATTGAAAACGAAAATCGCGTAATCGCCAGCGAAAAGAGGAATTAGTGTTTTGACTCGTGGATTTTTTATTGACAAGATTTTAGAAGGTAAATATACCTCTCGATCGAGGTCGATCTATCGTTTTCTTTTTTTAGCCTTTTCAAAAATAGAAGATTGATTATAGATATATAATTGCAGTGACGTAGGGGGGAAAATGACTAAGAATACAAAAATAACCTTAGAAATAAGAAAGGGGGGGGGGAGGAAGGCTACGAAACCCATGGTACTGTACCCTTGGCCACACGCTTAGAGGGACACCACGCATGCATTTGTATACCTGACTGAAAAAAATTAGGGGCCGGATGCTGACCCGCAATTTTATAGTTTTGCATCTTTCACAAATTGAAAACGCAGGTTTAAAAAAAAAGATTTCAAAGTAGATTTAATTCATCAAAAATTAATTTTTTACGGTTCACAGGTTTAATAATTGACAGTGCCTTTGAAGATCCATACGTTGATGACCATGTGTGCATGGCGCTGAGTATAATTTGACTTCATGTCTTCCAATTTAAGACAATTGAAGCCACTCGTGATCCTAACAATTATGTGAGATTACGCAACGTCTTTGAGACCAACTGTTTACAGGTAACGTGGCGAATATCTCCATCGAGGACAGAAAATTGTGCATTTTGGACAAGTATACTTGTACACTGTCCGCGCTGGACTTTTGATGGGACCGAAAGAGAAATGTTCATGCACGTTGCCGTGAACTAGAATTTTGCCATTTATGATTTTGGGAGCGATAAGTAGCGCTAATTTTATTCACAAAAGTCAAGGTTGACTTCGTATTGCCGTGGCCCCCTTAGAAATAAACAAGATGGGGGGATAATGGAGCCTTTTGATTCGAGTTCTGTCGGCCGCAAAGGCTTAATTTAGGCCCAGAAGGATTTTTTTGGAACGAGTTTTGCTACCATGTATGGAGAAAAAGAAAAAGCGATATTAGGTTATAACATACGTTATAACACGAGGCTCAGTGGGTCCCCCATTTTCTAAAGCTTAGCCTATTTAATTCATATGGGTCGATCGAGTCTATTGTACCGTCTTTATTATTGTTATTACGCGTACCGCTACAATATGTTGGCACAGAAAATTAAAGTGGGCCTTAAGTAAGCATCACTCGGACTTTAGTTTGGGATCTCTCGTATAGCTGCCATCTACATGTGTCCCTTGTTATCCGAAAACTGTTACGGACTAAATTACAACAGTTCTTCTCGCATCTCGTGTCTTGAAAAAAAAAAATTCCGAAAAATGAGCCGGATCGTGAGCGCATTTTGGTACATCATTAAGTCGCAATAATGGAAGGCAACGGATGGATTTACTGAGTGCGAATGGTTTAACCATCATTCTGTTTACATGTTATACACGCAAAAGTTGCGAGGCAAATACAGTATGGTATACGTATATAGGCTATAGCGTTAAGAAATATAGTGGTATACTGCAGATGTGTATGGACAAATAAATTTACGTCGGATGAGGCGAAGTCTGAATGAATTGCGCTGTATAACATTCACAATGATATCCCTCGATATAAAATATGGTATTGCGATAACAGGCCGTTGAACATGTGCGGGTTTGCGTCATCCTTAATATAGGATATTGGATATAGGATATTATATAGGATATTTCCAATCAAACGCAATACCATGCGCAAGAAAACACTATAAACTTAATTGATAATTGCTGTGGAGGAAACTATGCGCGGAAATGTTTTTAGGAGACATTGTTAATTGTAGATTTTTTTTAAAAAAAAATTAGTAGTAGTAGTAATTTTATTTTACAATTAGGCAATTCCCTTTCCCCCTGATAGAAGCGCCATAGTTCTAATTTCACATAGAACTTGTAGTTCTAGTGAGACTATCTCACTTCTGCATCCTGATTGGTTGAAAAAAGCTATGGGGCATGATAGAAATAAAGCCACTCGAAGGCTACTTTTTCTTGATAG
>JAQGBX010001143.1:0-27103 GCA_034698745.1 Megaphyllum sjaelandicum | reverse complement strand
TATACCTGGTAAGCGTCAAACTATTTATAACTACATATTTATCGAAATTTATAAAAATTTATTATATTTATCGAAGCATACGAAGCGTAGCGCTATAGTTGCCAGATATGACCGCAAGGTGGCAGGTCGAGCGCTGGCGCTTGCGAATACTGTCTACTGGTTCATGTACAGTACTTGTATGCTTTATGGGGTTGAACACGCTCTTAGGCAATCACACACAGTACACATGTATTGAGATAATGCCTGCATTCAGGGGCAGTTTTTAACTTGCAGCAACATTAAAACATTTGTTTATGATATACAATGCACTGTATACACGCACTCCGACAGTTATGGACAGCATCAGTTTTCGCTGCAAATGATTTATTTATTGATAAAAGCGATAATTGGTGTAAACGATTCACTTCCTGTGTCGTTCTATTTCAAGTCGTTTTTCAGGGTTATTTAAAAAATGCAATGGGGAATTCTATATCACACAGCACTTGAGTGTAGTTTTAAAGTGCAATTTATTTGCAGAAAAATAGCGTTTTAGAAAGATTAACGACAAATAACCTTGCTTTGAAACAAACGATAGGTGTTAGGCGTTAAATACAATAAAACAACGGTTCACAGGAAATGTTTAGTAAATGGAGACTTATTTTATGGATGCTTTTCATGCATTAGTTCGCGTATACGAGATTTTCAAAGAAAACATTTTTTTCAGTTACTGCATCTAAACTAATCCGGCATTGGGATTTTTGTAGACGTTCATGCACTCTTTATAAGACAGCTAACAATGCCAGCCTACTGGGACACTCCTATAAAATGATTCTTAACAGGATCTGCTACATCGGTTTTTGTCCTAATTTTTTGCCCAATACACGTAGCCTACTTGCAATCTGCAGTTTATTATGAAGGTATAGTTAAAGAGAATTATTATTTAAATGTGTATACAGATATGTACATGTACGCTTGTATGGATTGCTAAAAATGTACGCGATTACAGATACATGCTGTTCGCAATTTCCATTAAACGGGATTCAATTGGTTAAAAATTCCTTCAAATGTCCCTCGCGATCTACAGAGCTTTAATATGCAACAACATTCGGAAATAGTTATCAGCACTTCTTTTATAAATTTAAATATTTCAACTGAGATATTTCCATTTCGCCTCAAATACATGTTTAGGTCCCAATAAAGCTGTTGGCGCAAAAAGATTCCTCGGATAACGAATGCCTATCATTTGAATCGATTTGCCTAAAGCTGCATGCTCAGCAATGCTAAATAGGCTGTAGGCTATACATGGAAAATACAGTGTATTTTTAAAATATATCGGATATAAGGATGACTATATACATGTATACTGAATATAGAACATATTAAGATTGACAATAAAAATGGTATACGCAGTGGAATTTGTCGTAAATTGCTCGTACACTAGGGAAAAAAATTGCAACTGTTAGTTAAATTGAAAACTAAGAGTCACCTCGAAAAGCAAAAGATGGCACAGCATTTTATAGATACAACTGAACTCAAAATGAGATCATTTCTAAAGGGAAGGAAAGCTACACTGTACATTTATAAAAATGTAGTTGCAAACTTAAGTCTGGGATTTCGATTATAGGGTATTAGTTTTCATTAAAATTATAGACATATAAAGCCCGTTTAAGTCAACCGCAGTATTATCATTCAAATTATCTGAAAAGTGCTGTTGACATAGCATACATGTACCAGAATTCGGCATCCCAGTAACTGAAAAACTGTTTCCGCACTATGAATGTGGTATTTGCAAATGTTTGACAATTTTTTACTAGCGTTGTGTTTATAGCATCGTAATTTTATAAAAAAAAATCAATATTGGGCTGAACAAATGTGTAAAGTTAATTGCTTTATTGCCGTTTTCAATATGCTATTCATGAAAACTATTATATAATGTATAGTAACCGTTTAAACTTTTTTATGCTTTGCTTTTGAAACTGTTTGATATGCATGTTGCCGTAGCTTTTCCTAAATGTGAGAGTAGTTTTTACTCGTGTTCACAGATCCTATCAAGCTTAGCTTTGCAAGCTCAATAAAGACGTTTTAGTACGGCAATTTTGACATCATGGTGTTAGAAATCCAATGACCCATGAATCTCGATTAACGATGGATTTTCCCTTCTTTGCAGATCGTGGCATCCCATTGTGTCAAGTCCACATGATGGCTATTGCCGTCAGCCGTCATTTCCAGTACATCGTTATTGACTGGAAAGTTCATCGTGACATCATCGATTGCTCAAAATAAGGCTCGCGTGATCAAAACAATGCATTTATCACAAAGTCGAGTATTAGTACAATTTTGAAACGATAGAGAGTTGACAAGGACATTATTGGCTAGAATTCCGACCATGATTATCATTTTTCATTCCGCTGATGTTGATCGACAGCTTTAAGCAATAGGATTAGCATCACCCTAGGCAGCAGCAGTGTCCACCGAAAAAAAACTATTGGTCAACAGCGTTTTCACACCATGAGCGACGGAAAAAACGTCACATCCAACGATGTCGTGTCGTCCAACGCATCGACCTATGTCCTGTTGACCACGCAAGTGATTCTAGACAACAACGTGTCCCATGGGTTGCACAATACGTCGCAACTGCAACCGGTAGCCGTTCCCGACTGGACAACGGCGAGAGTGGACTTGAAATGGACGTGGCTTCTTCACACCTACGGATTCGCCTGCCTTTTCTTCATGCTGGCGTTTTATTCTTTCTTCTCCATTCTCAATCTGCGTGCTCAGTTGTCCACCAGACCTTACATGTCGTCCGTCAATGTCTTCCTGTGCTTACTTGGCATTTCCAGAGCTACGTGCTTCCTTATTGATCCTTACGATTCCAAAGGGGTAATGAGACATTCCATTCATTTGCAGAATTACTTTTAGAAGTTAGAATTTTGTACTTTTGGAATGAAAAATGGCCGCCAACGATATACCTATTAACTCCCTTATAAAGCATTATTTATCCCCGTGTGACTTCACCTTGATTGGAAAGATACTGTCAATCTTTATGCTGTTTTAAGCACGTTTCGTCAGTCGTCACCATTTAATAAGGAAAGGTTAAAGTTCACAAGTGCGGTAAAAATGGCATTACTTGCATTTCTTTTAATATTTAACAGTTAATGTATAAAATCATCAAAACTTATAGTGCTGATAGATTGTAGGTTACATACATTGTAGTCATCATAGTCATTTTGTTGTACTGTTGGACTGGTCTGACCTCATACACACAATCCTAATCATGGACCACATTTAGTATAGGCCTACAGGCACATGTAATGTCAGAATTGTCAGATTAAAATTAACTTTAGGCAACGGAATCCTCTGACATTTCACTACTTTGCATGAATTTGCATAGTTAAAGCAAGACGCTTATTTTGCTGATCTCCATTTCCAGATAATGCCAGAAGCAATTGGCTCTATCCTGTGGAATTTGGCGTTTCCGTGTCTCATATCAGCTTTTGGTTTAATCCAGTTGGCATTTCTGCAGTTAACCCAGCTCAAGCTTGGACCATCAAAATTGCAGAGCAAATCGTGCATGTCTTTGGTGGTCACCACCCATTTTTGTTTGACCATTGCTACCAATATAATCTGGAGTTTTCAGAGGGACATCAAGGTATTTGCAAAGAAGTCAAAGTAATTTTTGTAAGATAAATTTGAATTGTCTTTGAATTTGCGCTGCTTTTCTGCTTTATCAATCAGGTGTTGTCTTACATATATCAAACGGCATTTATTTGCTGGGGAATATTCTTATGCACAACCTTCCTGTATGGCGGATGGAAAATGATGAAAATGTTAAGGCATGCACCACCATCGTTATTCCAACGCTCGGATTCATCAGGATTTGAGAATAAAGGTGAGCTGTGTCAGTTGATTTTTTAGCGTATTCAAAGGGATCCTTAACTGGTAACCATTCATCTGGGAACATACTGTAGGTACTTTTACTCATGTGACCCAACGAAAAAAATTATCAAAGTAAATGAATAAATTAAAATACATGAAATGTGAAACTTATGGTAATTTGTTAGGAAGGTTATCCTAAATTTGAGTAAATAGAGTTTAATTTGTGTAATTATTGCATCGCATACTTATTAGCTGACTGTTTCATTTACATGAAAAGCTTCAATTTTTGCCAATTTGCATTCTGCTAGTTTATTTGTTTGGCATTCATGGATTTATTATATCAATATATTCAAAATAGAATCACGATTAAAAGTCATACAGTAAGGAAGGTGAAATTGTTCACAATCTATGAAAATTAACATATAAAGCCGGTCATTCACGGGGAAAGTCAAACGCATAAATGTATATATTTCTAAGCATTTTACTAACCATGGCTATTAAAAACGAAAATCTCAAACTGAAAGTAATTAGACTTCATTAATGTTTTTATAATTGATAAATTAAAACATTTCATTCCTCGTAATTCACATTATAAAAAACAGAACTTTTTGAACATGCCGTATTTCCAGATATAATTTGCATCGTGTGTGACCGCCTTTATATACAATGTATTTCTTATAATATTGAGCAAGTATTCGAATATTTTTCACACTGAGATAAAATGGTTTAATTCATCATTTTATTTCAACGTTTTACTCAGCTTTATTCAAATAACCAATTTACAATTAAAAACACTCCTATTTTAATCGATATATTTTGTTTCATTAATTTAACATGTCTTAAATATCAATATCATGATTTTTCAAAAGCAGAAGTTGTCAAAATACTTGTCTAGTTATATGCAGATTATCGCGCGTTTTGAATTAAGATGCTCTCAAACCATTCACGGAAAACATTGAGCAACCATCTGTCCACCTTTTAGTTCATCATATTATTTTGTTTCATTTTCCTTCGATAAGTCCTGGCGTTAGGATTACTGGCAAATTGTCACAATTTAGCTGCAATGACTGCAGCAGCTGCTGCAGCGGTGCCCTCATTCATGGCTGCTCCGAAAATCCGCATCACCGACGAAAATGAACAAACTTACAGTTATGTCAGCGACAATTCACATGCCAATAGCAGTCAAAATTTACATGTGGGCGACAATCAAGGTAAGACATTACTTCTGAGGCACCATTAATTGACGCACGCATTGTTCAAAATTCCCCATGATCCATCACGAGGCTTTTTTTAGTTTTGCACATTCGGTTAAATGCGAATGGATAAATTCATTAAAACAACAGCATGATTCCTCGTTAATTCAGTTAAAAAAAGTTAATGACACAATAAGGACATTTCAGTGCGCATGCTAATTAGAAATAATTGTCTGTTGTTTGCATGTATGCCATATGCTGTACGTACCTCTTGGAAAACAACTAAGAGAAAATCGATTTTAAAGCTGATCCTAATCATCGAACGCCATTCAAACAAGGACGTGTTGCCTATTTTTAGTTTGCTTTTGTATGGTTTAATTGGGCTTTAAATGGCGCGGCGCTTTCAGAGCCCTGAAAATACACGTATCTAATCTCCATATGCAATGGCAAAATATTGGATGTTTCAGAAATACTGTTATAAACATCATAAATATACAGTATTATCTGCAACGGGAATTATATTTGATAATTTACCATTGCATATGCGTGGTTTAGATCACCTTAAGGTGAGTTTCCATAAGAGAGGTTCGAACATATTTTCACCCTGTTCGTTCAACCGAGACACTGCAATTTGGTACATTCTCTCATTGAACAAATGACATTAAAGAAATCTTTATTCATGCCAAAGAGTCGAAATGGCTATATGGCGCTTGAAGGGCACAGGAAAAGCAACTAAGTTTCGTAACGATAAGAAAAAATGCTAGAATCAATGTGGAAGCTATGATCTGGAAAATGTAGTAACGTACTGAAGATCAAATTGCATCCAGAAATCAATATTGTACAGTATGTATGTTATTTTGTACCAGCATTATGTGTTACATTTCTGCTTTTACAAACAAAAATGGTAAACAGAAAGGAAACAGAAAGTACATCTGTAGTTGATGATAGCCAGAGTGTTTCTGTCAACAGTTAGTTGATGTAAATGTATCACTAGCCCTATCGCTTATTTACTGAAACTACATTAAAATGTGCGTTTGGTTCTCTTTGCAGAAAATAACGTGGAAGTTGGAGACCACTGTCGGCCAAGCACCAGAAAAATGCCGGGGTGTAGTAGCGGTGCAGTTTACACAGTTAGTGAGGACAACCCCGTTGAAGTGGAATCTCAAGAGCGTACGTTTATGCTGCAGAAAGAAAGCGGAGAATCGGCAAAACGAGCAACCAAGACTAACAAGTGCAACGATAAAGTTGGTCTGTTAGGAGCAATGCGAACAAATGGAGCCATCAAGTTGAACGGCAGGACCGGATCCAACACAAATGGTAGCAAGGGAAAAAACGACACCCTGGAAATGAGTCTATTGCCCTGTCCAGATCCAGCGCCTTCAGTCAATGGAGGATCGAAAGTTGTTAAACAAGATCTAACGTTAATGTCCATTCTGAACCACATCGCTTACGTGAACGCGTCTGACGATTGTAAATATGACGCTCGTAAATTAAAGCCCTGCACTAGAAAAAATCAGATCGAAAAGGTGCTCCAAGGAACCTACGCTTCAGCAGCCCTCGGTTTGCTATTGTGCATTCTGGAAGCTTACCGAATTTATGGTCCATATGGTATCACGGCTTCATTTCCAGCTCCTGCACCTTGGCCTTGGTTCATTTTCCAAACCATTTGCAGGTAAGAAACTGGTGATATAAGAATTCAGATACGAGTTCATTTAAATCATGGATTTTTAGAAATTTTGCAGTGAGCAATAGCAGTTTTTAAATAAATTGCCAAGCAATATAAAAGCAATTTTTAATTCAATTTGTTTGGGCTTTTTGCTTTTTCCAGGAGTCGAAAATACCAATACTTCAATGTACTGAAGTTGTTCCCATGTTTTTATTGTTGTTGATTTTCAAGCGCTATAAATTACAAATGGTTATGAAATGTAAGCAATTTTTTTAAGACCAATTAACATTGCAGCACTTAATTTATTTCTTTTAAAAATTAAGAAATGAAGAAGGAGCGTATTGTGGTAGAGTTTAGCTTGGAATATGGAGGATATCTATCAAACATTCGTCAAAATCAAATTTAATATTATAATCCAGAAGCTTTGTGTTATATGTGCAAAGATGATAATTGTATACATGGTGCCTGTCCCATGATTCAACCTTTGACATGATGCTATAATATATCATACCGGTACTTTAAATGTACAGTATCTATAGAATGTGGATGTGCAAAATTAACTTGCTTGTTATTATTGTTTCAGGTTAGTCGAGTTTTCAATGGGGTGTTTCATGGCCAATATTACAAAACAGCCAGTAACTCGCCAACATTACCCATATGCATGCCATATGAAGCATCGTGGTGGAGGATTATACTTTTAACATTCTGACAACTATAAAGTCAACGGTCACGTGCGTGGAAAACGATGGCTCATAATACACAGTGAAAAAGAGGTCAAAAGCTAAACGACTTAATTTCTATCCTATTACACGAGTTTAAAACATCCACGTTCATGTCAAGTTAATCGTAATTGTGATCCAAGTGGTTTGATCATGGTGATTATAAATACAGATGCTTATAATGTAATTCATAAGAGAGAATATGTATAAGTGGATGTATACTGTACATGTACAATTGTACTGTATATTCCTGGAGATTTACGGAAAATCTTTTTTATCGTCTGATTTGACAATGTTTATAAAGTAAGTTTTGTTAGATGTTTAATCGATCAAAAACGTAATCAGCTGGTTTCTGATTAAGGTACTGTACGCACAACTGACAAAAAGAAATGGCATGTAAAGTATAAAAGATGTCAACATATAAAAAGCACCTGTACATTTTTTGTGAATAAAAATTCAGCTAGTATTTATCATATTAAACCTTTCTCTCCTATTCCCAACTTTGTCAAAATACGAGTTTCTTGTATTAAGTAAATATACATAACAAACAGTAAACAAATTGACAAGAATAAACTTAACGTCCTGTCATTAAAATGGCCATGCTTAGTTATAACTGAATTAAATAAGTGACAGTGAGTACATGTAAATGATACAAATCACTTTTCCTCAAAACTAATCATTTCATTCTTTGTACCTTAGAAAACATTTTTAGTTAGATAAAAAAACATCATTCACTCGTAAAGAATTAGAATCGACTAAAGTGTAATAACATTTACACCATATATAGTCTCACTTGTTTCACATACCATGAAATTGATATTTTAGGTAAATGTTTCATAAGATAAAAATTCGTGTAAATCAACGATAATGACAAAACGTATAAGGGTTTTGCTTTTGCAACAATGCAAATGACAGATTAAATCATACCTATCTCCTATATACAGTATACATAAATACATGGCTAAAGTTATCATTAAAATAAATTGACATATAAAACTGTTGATATTTTCATGTTTACATTTTATAATTCATAACTTTTGTAATTGCATGAGTATTCTTTATGGGTTGTGTTAATTGTCTGTCTACCTGACCTAACATTGCTCGTTCGCGTTTGTAAGGTACTGTGATCCAATAGTATTATTTTCAATAATTTTGAAGTGTTTCAGTAAATAAATAAGTTATAGGCGATTAAGCAAGTATTTTTATTTCTTTTAATAAAATATCAATAAAAAGGATTACATTATGCTTTCAGATAAATTGCTGCCTTTTTCTCCGATCGAGTCATAGTTTGATTAGTGCTTTGGTTTATTGTTTGGAGCACTGTCTAATTTTTATATTCATAGACAATATTACGTTTTGGTAATTCTGAAAAAATTTCCCTGTGACGATATATCCTGGATATATCTAGCAAACTTGGTCATTTTCAAATCAATGTGAAACAAAAACCTCCTAGGTGGCGCAACTAGTATAACGTTGACGAAGCATTAAAGATCAAGGCGTGCAAGTATGCAATAGCTCAAAGCACTTCCTGATTTCTGTTTTTGCTGACGTTGACGGAAGGTTTCGCTCAGTTGGCCATAGACAATATAACCCTTATTTGAGGCCTTGTACTCAGTATAAACGCAACCACTTTGTTGCACTGCTGCCATTTTCTAAACTTTTTGAGCCACGAGTACAATCTATATAAAAATGGCAACAGATGACAAACGCATCGATATCAATGAGTTATTGCATAACTTGGACGTGTGTGTTCGTGAAGATGGGAGCATTGATCTCACAGCCTACCTGGAAGCATATCGTGCTTTACACAAGTAAGATATTTTAATAATACGCTCCCGTAATAACAACGAGTACACGTAGAGGTGACTCAGAGAATGTAAATCATTAAATTGTATTTGTATTTACATTTTGTTCGGTGATAGTCTTTCTCACCTTGTTAAGCTGTAAAGTCAGAACAAGGGGACTGTTTGCTGGTGCCAGCTGGTGAGAGCAAACTGTAACAAAGTTGGCGGGTGTTTCAATTTCAACCTCACAAAGATTTACTTTTGAAAAACGTACTTTTGACCTTCAGAGGCCCAATTCCCGAAACAATGGCATACACAAAATTGCAAATGTATAATGTAGTTCTTTTTTTCTGCAGATTTTTTGTTCTTCTTGGGCGAATTTTTGGCTTTGTGGCAACGGATATTGAATCGAAAATTAATATCCTAGATAAGTATTTACATTCCGAGAATAAAAGTGAATATGAAACTATCCAGAAGATGGTAAAATACGAGAAAGATAATAATTTGTTGAAAGGAAGAGAGCCGTCTGGTTGCCGGACATTGCTGAGATTGCACTGGTCATTAGAATTCATCATTTCCTTTTTAAACAAAGTGGTAGATTTAGAAGACCATGAAAAAACGTGTCCATCTTCTCAAGAGGCTTACAGGAACACACTTGGTAAACATCATCCGTGGCTTATTCAGAAAGGTGCTATTCTGGCCATGCACACCTTACCCACTGCAGAGGGGCTAGTTCAGACTACGTGTATTCAGCCAATTAAAGAAGCCAGGCAAGCTCTACCACGAATTATAGAAGTAGGAACAAATGTGTACAATACAACTCAGAAATTGTATGAAGATAATGATATTCTAAATTTACCTTGAGATTATGAACTATTCATGAGCATCTGTATGCTAACAATAACGCATTCACACTTTGTCAACAGTTAATATTGCACAAAATGAGGATACAACTTTTGTAAAATCTTTTTATACTGTATAACAAACTATTGCAATTATGCACGAGTTTCTAATATGGCATTGAATATTTATTTGTATTATTTAACTTTTTTTTTAATGCTGATGTAACCATTTTTAACAAAATGTTCTCAACGAGTCCAAAAGAATGTTATTTCTGAAAGTCCAAATGTTATGATGGAAAGCTCATTGAACTTAAATTTAGTAAAATAAATATATACTGTACTATGCTGCGTCTACTTTATCAAGTGAATGTACTGCCATTGTAAAGAGTTTGGCACTGTATTTAAGTACTGTATCAAATGTTTGCCCTACATGCCTTTTGGGGATTTTTTTTCGTTTTGTAAAATAAGTGACCAAGGTAAATTGGGGAGGATTTCGAGCAACTCCAAAAATTATTTTACAGCTGATGACATGTACTACATGTAGTTGTACAAAATGTAAAAAGGAAGTTTTTTTTTACACATGTTTCCATTTCTTTTGCATACTGTTTCATTACATTAATTCTGTTGTACCTTGCCGGCATTCTGACGTGAAATACCGCGAAAAATAAGGCTATCGCATCATCCTTCAACATCTCTTTGTTCAAATACATGTACATTACTGCAATGCTAACTACAGTCTTGGAAAAATTATTAGTAGAAGACATCTTTTGATCATTTGTAGTTTGATTCGTCATCCACCGAGACGTTATTTTCATATAATTTTAAATTCCAACTTTTATTTTTTTTAATAAAAAACTTGTAAAGAATTCAAAATTGTGGAACGTAAAGATTCGAAAAATTGCCGTTAGACATCTTTGCACCTGCAATTCTGCGTGTCTCCACAAAGCACCCAGTCTGACATCAGGACCTTTTAATCACTCGCAAATTCTTGACAACTAATTAAAGATTGATAATAGTGAACTACGATTGTTAACTTACCGTTTGATACAAAATATATGCCGCGATTTCACTATATAAAACGCGTAAACTACCGGAGAAAAAGCGCGGGCACAACACAAACCCGAGCGACCAGACGCCATGGAACGTAAACGAGAAAAAACGAGAGTCTCGTCATCTCATCCCCTTCCCCTCTCGTTGCCATGGCAACGAGTCTTTCACTGATGAATGCGGGCGTCCATTTAGCATCATTTGTGCGTTAGATGTAAAATCGTTTTAACGGCTCGGTTTTTTTTGCCGGGGCATTGGATTTGCCTTCACATCTGCTCCGCAAACCACACCTGGTCATTGTATTAAGGGCCAGCTAGCACTCGCCGCTTTTCAGTGTTATTAGCAAAAAGATACAAGGGAATATGCGAGTTTTAAAAACGCTGGGATAGCAGTGCATTCGCCTCGATTTTGGGTCAATATTGGAATTAAGCTATCTTTTTAACGAGGAGGACAAATGTTCGATGATGTTCCACAGTGAGTAGATGTGCTATCTTGATAACAACTCAAATCATAAATCACACGTTTCATATTTGTGCATATACTGACAACCGGTCTTGTATAGACCAGTTACATAATTGCGTGAATCATTGTTTGGATAAATCATAAATGATGCATTCGTGTGGCAATTCCAGTTTGTGCGCAATATTTACAGCTCATTGCATATGGTATAACAAATATTGCAAAATACCATTTATGGCGTGGTAAAAAATATTTTGTGATTTTTAAAAGACATTGACCTTCCAGAAACATTTCCCCAAAACGCGACACGCTGCCTTGTCTGCAGGCTAGACAATTTAAGCGTTAAATCAATAATCCAAGGATAGAAGAATAGTCTCAGGCGCTAATGCCATCTAGTGATGAAGATGCATAACTACGTATTTTACAAAACACTGCATGGATATTTTCAGTATACAGCAGCGTTTACAACATTGAACTACTGTAATGCCTCGGCATTAATTAATTTAATCTTAATAGCATTTAATGCAATACCCAGTAAATCTAAATATGCATATATGTATTGCAACTCTGTCAGTGATGTTTTATCTTTTCAGGAACAGCTATCACAATTAATGAAGACAATTAATTTAATGTTCGTCAAACGGCGGTATAATTATGACCTTACAAAACGTGAACAAGAGGGGCACTAAGTGAATTTAATAATATAATCGCCCATTAACATGTCTCGTATATAGTAATTAGAAAAACTGCTTATAAAGTGCAGAGTTATTCATGATATTGAGACAAAAAAATGACGGATTTTTAGTTGTCTTTCAGTTTCAACTGGTTTATTTATGTAGACTTGAAGAAACAATGGCCTAAACGTCTAGCGCATTGACTTTGTTTTGGTTCAAAAACTTATCTTAATCTTTTTTTTTATTTGTGGTGCAAATTTTATACCGTTCTTTCCTCTATGGCCATTTAATACCCGACTGTTTGCATTGAAAAGTGACAAATATGATTTTATCAATTCCTGCAATCTTCAAGTTTGTAATGCAAACAATGCACTTTTCTGATGGCCTACAATTGGGCTTTCTCCTTTTTAAACATCTACGAATTGTATGTATTTGGATTACCACGAGCATGATACGCATAGCCTATATACACAAAATGTTAACATCGAATAACCTTATTTAAGACATATTTTGAGCATATATGGATCTGCAATGTATGAGCTTTTTCAATCAACAATAAAAAAATGGGGCAATAAATTACTGAGAACTGACCCGAATTCTCTGTACAAAACTATTGCATTACTGCATTTTATAGTTATGATTGCTTAGCTCATTCATCGTCCACCTCCCTTTATTGGCATCTAAGTGATAAAGAAATCTTTTTTTATAAATAGAAGTCTGCGTAGCTAGTGTATAGGAAAGTGATAGCCCATTTTTACGCCCTAAATCATGGTTTAATTGCTCATCTTAATCCATGTGTAGATTAATTGGCTTACTATATACAGTATTTATCTGACGGCTGCATGCTTGTTTAAACCTTAACAAAATAGAAAATTAAGCTACTTGATAGTTGACCATTTCGAGAAAATATCTTGACAAATCCTTCAGTAACTAATGGGTTTTCCAGAATTCTAGAAGAATGGGTGTAAAATACATGTATATTTGTATTCACGGAATACAAGTGAGCCTGTTCTTTAATAAAAAGCATTTGATTGGCCTTTTTATTATTATTCTATGATTTCAGACTTCTGTGTCATCAAAGTTTTGATGAAGGTTTTTGCATGTATTTAAACATACAAGAACATGTACAGGGTGTGTCAGGTTACTCAGGTACAATAATACTGTATGTTGTTGACATTAATTCATTGACTTGAGTCAAAAGAAAAATATAACTGCAGCTAAATTGTACCAGTATTTCATATCAGAAAAAAAATGCATTGCAAGGTCAATGACAGAAGTTTTAGAAAAAGAGGTATCTTTATAAGATAGATGTATGATGATTCCAGTTACACGTGGATTTAAAAAACCTTCCATGACTAAGAACTCGTTTCTTTATACTGATGATTAGAATCCTATTACACCTCCATTTAGCAGGAAATTTCTTCAATGATTTAACGCGAACGGAATGTGGACATAGGAAAACAGCTGATTTGAAGGCTTGTTTCGTCTACGTTTCTTGACCCAAGCCCGTTAATTACGTGTTTGCCAAAATCGTGAAAGCATGCAACATGCAAAGCAATTTAGTATGATAGATTCTGTTGCCATGTATCTGTACATGACTGCTGTTGAACTGAAAAAAGGCAATTTCAGAAATTATGCAAGCGAAAAACATTGCACATTTTTGTTTAATTGTAGCTCATCATTTTAAGCATCCAATAAAATGACTACCGCGACTTGCCCAGAAATGAGTAACGTGTAGGATTAAAACTTTAAAATACCCAGACATGCATTTTCTTCCAGCATTTTGAGAGAAGCAAGCTTTGGAGATACATGTATTCTGAAGATTTCAATGTTCGCGCGCACTTTGCGAACACATAAAACGCTGTTAAATACTGTACAGTACATAACACGTACAGTGTATAAATGGTCTCCCTGCACAATTCCATGGCAATTAATAGTATTTTTTCTTCTAAAATTGTTGCGACTGAAAAATAATTTCATACGTTTTCTTTTTATCTATTTAACGTCCTTTTTTTTACCTAAAATTCAAGTTAATCGTTCATGTCATCATTTCATTTCGAAATTTTAGTTGCTTGTACCACTGTGCTTGTACATGCATACTCAAAATGCGTTTTCAGCATTCCATTATTATTTTGTTTAAAAAAAATGGTTCGGTTTAGTTTTTCTTTGCTTTTAGCGTGACTATCACATCAAATATTTTGAAACCAAGGTCGCAGTCAAGGAAACATGTGCAAAACCGCTAAGGTCATGTGCATCGACGCCTCATTAGCATCTCAGTCGTCACAATCATTATTGTAAACAGAAACCGAAGCTCATAATACACGTTTACAGTAATTACCAAACACCTTAATGTACAATGTACCGAGGCAAAATTTTCAATTACAACCTCCTAATTTTTTTTCTTCTTTTACGAACCGACAAAATGCTCGGCTTGTTTATCTTCGTAATGACGAAGTATAGTTGAAGAAAAAGTTCAATGCGTTTAATTGAAACGCAGCCTCGGCATTGTGGAGAATCCCGTTTTCAGCTTGTGTTCTCGGAGCACATGCAGTTATCGTGCCAAGTTGAACAGATGCGTGCAGCATGTTTTTTGGTCTGTTTAGTCATCGCATTAAATGGGATGCAATATTTCATTCGGCCCTGTTCATGGCGCGAGGCTAATCTAGCATTTCTCCAAAGAAGTCTTTTGAGCAGGTCCGTGTCTACGGGCGAAAATATTTGAACCGAAAAGAGGCTGGGAGGAGTGTTCCACTGTGGTGTTCCCCTCAGCAGTCAGGTGCACTCTCCGATTGGTCTTGTTCTCCTCTCTCTAGCTCATTGCATTCGCGTGCTGCGCACGTTCGCAGAACCCGTTCAAGTATTCCAAGGTTTGTTGGCTGACAAGGGTAGGTCTGTGCCTGCAGACTGCTGCATATTTTCAACTGAAAACACAGTGCTGAAAACTTGTATTTTCAAACGTTGGCTTCGATTTCCTCTCCAAAATGTCGTTTGCAACAACGCCTTTTCGTCAGTACGGATTTAACCTGGATTAACTCTCGTGTCTGGATAATTTACTGCTAATTCTTTACAAAATGGAATTCCAACATTTCATTTCTCTTGGAAGAATCTGCCTTTGGAAACTAAGCCCGTTTGTTTTGGCGGGGCTGCGTTAGTATTTAGCAACTGCATGCAGTATTGACTAGGTAAGGAGAGCTTAATCGATTACTGCGTGATTATATACACTGGAATTCATTGCATTTCAATGTGAATTTGGGTGACACATTTGCAATTATGTTATTATATGACTGCTTTAGAAACCTTGCTGTTTGACATGTGTAAATTTCATCATGAACGATTAGCAGAACGAAATAGTTCTCGAGTCTGCTCATGTACATTATAAACATTAAACCCAGTGTGCAGTAGGGGTACTCGGACAGAAGCTTCGCGAATGGCACTTTTGACAGTCATGAAATCACCCGTGCAAAATTGATACCCTAATTGATTTAAAAAACCGCTGTTCTTAAATCAATTAAATGCAATGCATTCATTCCTTTTGCACTCTTGACTCCACGACTACCAAAAAATTCCATTCCTAAAGTTTCTGCCTGAGTACCCCTAATATATCTACACTTGTCTGCTTTTTAATGCTGCTACTGGAAAAAGAATTTATATGGCGATGAGTTCATAGCAATTTTTGATTCAATTTATTAAATCCAATCAATGAACTAATTGGTTTATTCGTCAAGGTCAGAAAAAATGATGAAAGTGGAGAAGACATCAGAAATAGTTGCCGAATTGACCGTTGAGCAGTTAGCAAAAAAAAAAACTGTTCCAGTCTCGAGGAGATTGTTTGAAAAACTGTTGGATTTAAAATTACCCAACATTCACTTTGACCAGTCATGGTCATAGCTGCTGCTTTGAAATCTGATCTTGGCACTAACCGCCATTTTTGAATTTTATTACTAAACTGAATTTGCCGCGTTTTACAGTACACTGATCCCAGAATTACACCGATTCGGCAATTAAAAATTAATATGTACAGTATGTTCTAATCAGATATCATTACCATAGCGGTGGTGAAGTGTTACTCGGCAGTAAGAATTGACTCCACATGGCACTGTGTGTTGACTGTAGGGTATTGAATTGATTTTTTTTTGAAATTTGAATTGTCATTGTGAGCAGTGAGCTACACTATTAAATTGTCCCATGTGAAAGTTTAACATAGTATCATTCATTTACATATAAAGTATATTCCATAGGCGCTTGACCTTTATTATGTCCCCTTCTCCTGAAGTTGTGACTCATGGGAGGGTAAATCAGTACCAGTTAGTGCAAGCACCCCCTTACATCGTCGTGCCTCGGGGAAGACGGCCTTGCCATACCTTTTCAAAATGTCATCTCACCTGCAAATAACGGCTTTGCGAAATCCATTCATTGTGGCTTGTTCTAGTTTACTAGGCAAATTTCACGCTAAAATTTCAAATTTCAAAGTCTCCATTTATGTGTGTGTTCTGTTGGCAGCGCAACCCTGAAAGGCGCAGTAAATGGTGCTCAAAAATTAGTGCCGGAAGTAAAACCTATTACTGGTCAAGAGTTAGCGATGTTCGTATCTAATGAACTCGCTCAATTTTGTTGCCAAAAAAACAAATTTTATGACATCATTACTTCTACGTTTTACATACATGTACTATAATTTGTCATTCAGTGGATGTAGAGCCATGTACTTCTTCAAATGGTAGTGCTCTTCTGTTTTCAATCCAAATTGCAAAACAAGTTTATTTCTTAAAAATGTTATTCTCTTATTATAATAAATCCAGTAAATGGGTTTTGTCGTGTCCTCGTCATGAGACGTTAATAGCACGAAAATTTAGCATAATGCAAACCTACAAATAACCGCGAGAAAATGCAAATTTATTCGTTGACGCTCACGACGAAAAGAGAGTAGTAGGCAATGTTTTGTTAATGGACAAAGTTGTACGTTAGTTCGCAGCAATTTGTAAAAAGTGGATAAAATATAAGAGGATGGAATTTGCAGAGCTGGTAAACAACATCGAGTATGGGTGGAGCTACTTGTTGCTTGAAATTGACTTAATTGTGAAAAGTTGCATGACAAGTATGAAGAGCTGGCGAGAAAGTTGAATTTCCTTCCCCATTCATAATTCTGCATCGAGTGCTTTGGTTAATAATTTCTTTTAGAGACATTGAACTTGTCAGGGTGTAGATGCCTGGGGGGTCTCCGCCATACCATTCTCTGCCAGTTTTCCTGCACAATGTAAATGTCCTCAGTGGCTTGTTTTGCTTTTGCATTTGGACATTTCTTTGTAGTTGTGTTGTGTACATTAAACATAAACAATGAGCGCCATTATTAGGGGGATGGGGAATAGCTAGTTACTGCGAGAGTCAACCATATGGATAATGTTACCGAGTGGTAGCCTAACCCCTCGCTTTGACCTCCAAAATGTTTGGACCTGATTTCAAATCGTAAACCAGTAAGCATTTGTTTCGCAGAAGTAATTGTTTTGTACGAGGTCGTACATGTTACAGTACAGTATAAGGCACTAAATGCCTCTGATGATCATCAACTACACCACATTGCTTTTAATTGCAATTACAAACAAGCTTCTTCGTGACTAAAGCACACCAGTTAGTAGTACACTGTAATGTATATTTTTAAAGAAATTACAGCAGTCTGCGCAAATACTTTGAATCTCGGTAGTATTTCACATGAAGGAAGTTGAAAATTTTAACGACGGAAACTTCTGACAAACATAACAGGAAAGGAAATTAGTTTAAACTCATGCAATGAGCAAACAAATACAGGACATTTTGTAAGTGGAAATTACCAGAGTTTAAGAGCGGAGATTGAATTATTTGAAAAAGGGAAAAGTTTTAGAAAAAGAAGGGGTCGCCAGTAATTTGATTTCGTAATAAATACAGTGATATCTGCGGTCACGATCATTGTTTAACCCTAGTTCTATCTCCATTTTAAAATCGCTAATTTTCTGTATGTTCACATTAAAATGATATAGTGTACCGAGTTACTAAATTGTCCAGAATGTTGCAATCCGACTTGAAACGAAATTCAATCTCTAGTCCCTCGGATTGATTACGACTTTCTCCGACTCATTAAGAATATTTTACAAAATCAGGATTGCTGTCGAAATTGCATCTGGCACGTAGTGATAACGATTAGGGCTGGTTTTCATCAGAAATGCTTAGCGTGTTTTTAAGATGTACATGTATGTATCTGTTCAAAAGTCTTCAATGTAGTTGATTCTCTAATCGAGGGTTAACACCAATCAAAACTGATACATAACCATCCAGCACTCAAGAATTATGTTCCTTTTTTCGATATCTTACAGTAAAATACATTGTCATTAACAGTACAGTATGTAAATGCGACTGAAAATATTTGAATGATATAAATTATAACGAATGCAAAGCACGGATGCATTTTGAATGTTCTTTTCAATAAATTTAAAAGCCTGTAGGCCGGCCCATTAGCTACTTCAGTGAGGGACTGAGGGTGACATGATATATTGATTGTACGCGTGCCACGTGGAAGGTTTTACAAATGGTGGACATGACCGTTACGGTCTGTTGGCATGGTTACAGACGGTGTAAGCAGTTGACATAATTGCACTTCTCATATTTAACAAGGGTTCGCCCGGATACACACAAGAGTGTGTAGAGTTCTTGTATTGTACGTGTAAAGTCTAGGCTACTGGTAGGAGGGTTCAAGCTCGAGGACTGCCAGATGCAGTGATCTGAGCCTCTACCATAGGAAAGGATTGTTCCCTCGTCGTGTTGCAAATATCGTATAGTAAGGGCTATTCAAAAAGGACGTACAGTACGACCGCAAATATTCCTTGAAAGATTGGTCTGCGTCTGCCTACAGTATACCCCTTGTCGGTTTGTCCGGTCATCCTTGTAAACCCCCATCCCATCCATGCATGCCTACTTCGAAAAGAAGTACATGTACCACATCTATTGCGAAGCACTTGCTCACTTTATCCCTAATACATGTACATGTAGTTCGCAATCATATCTTCATCCACAATTTTGAAAACTTCCACAAAACGTTTTGGGCAAACCATCGGACAAAAAAAAATGCGCTATATCTCAGAATCATTTATCGAACCAATTATTTCTATCGCTAAACTGCATTCGTGAAAATTCACAAAAAAATACACTGTAGTTTCACGATAGGTGGTCATTATACCCATTATATATTTAGTTTCTTAAATGGACGTGGCCGCCTTCAACCAATCTCCCATCTTCCATACGTCATTTTTGCATGACCCCCTTAAGTGACGTTTATCAGGGTTGTGTTTTCGCTCTCCCCTAAACTCACCTAGTGGATGTTAAAATACACAATGCAACCATATGGGAAAACACAATCTGCTCCCAGATAGCAGCGTCAACATAAATCATCAACACTTTTATGGATTGCTCGTGACTGAAACCTTTTATTCCCCCCTTCAAATTCACGCTTCGGCCTAGATGCGCTGGACTTGTTTTTTAATATTAAAATTGAAAATATTTAACCTGAATAACATGAAAGGGAAAGTAGCACCCTACGTGCCACTATTAGGAGACGTATACGTGAAAATCAGAAAAGATTAGCTAGAGCCACGGGGTTATCTGCTGTCCACGGTATTGTGCATGTCCTTATCAACCTAAAATTTATTCCAAGAACAAATATTTATAAGCCTTTGAAGAAAACGCCATTTTAAAGGTGAAATCTTGCTGTAAAATCCACCAAATGACATCTGCCATTTCTTCTTTTTCTTATCTAATCGAAGACAGGGTTTTAAGTGGCGAAACGTGGGCAAAATCCGGGAAAGGGTTCATTCTACTGTTACTGTAAACGTACAAGCATGTGCATATCGATTCTTGAAAGTTAATTTTTATCCCCATATCGTAAATATATGGATTTCACTCACGTCAGTGATAACGAACTCATGAAATCATGGAATTAAGAAAGAATACAATTCGTGGTAGTCAAACAGATTAAAGACCTTTTACATCAATGCATATTTAACATCAAAATGAACATGGGGCTTCTGGAAGAAACATTGCTCCGCAGGAAATCCTGGTGAAAGTTGACATGTGAAGTCCCCGAGGGCTGGCCACGACTGCACGGTTCGTAATAATAATAATAATAATAATAATAATAAATTGAATCTGTAAGTCAATTAAGTTTCTTGTTTCCATGATCCTCTACTGTTTAACTTTGCCAAACATAAATAAATAACAATTTTTTTCCCGATTAAGGAAACAATTTGTGTTAAACTTGCACTGTCCAAGACCAGTGAAGTAAACAAACTATTGGCCCGAATTTAGGAATGAATCTTAAAAAAATATTGAGTCGTTATAAATGAGACACGCTGTACTATGAATTTTTCGAAGAATTTCACTGCGAATCACATCGCGAAATTCATATGACACCATTTAGATCGCTCGAATTTTATACAGTACATGACTTTTATTAGTTTCTAAACAATGTTTAACACAAGACAGTAAGAGCTATTTTTATTGGTCTCACTCGACTGCGGAAATAATTTTCTGGGTGTGGAATGGCATATGCAGATCCAATTCATGCGCGATCACCTATGATGCATTATCCATTTAATTCAGGTGCGATCAACTATGCATTCTCCATTTACAAATACCTCGAGAAAAGTATTTTAATTATGGCAATAAACTTTGGTAGAGTTAATCTGCTGTCAGCAAGCATGTGGCATCGTATAAGTGCATTCACAAACAAAGCAGCAATGGCCGGCCTATATTATGCCTATAATGCGTGTCTAGGCAAGATACTCTTGGGTAGGCAAGATACTCTTGGGTAGGCAAGATACTCTTGGGTAGGCAAAACGAGCAAAATATACTTTAAAAACATAGTAAATTTAAAGAGCATTTAATCGTGTTTTCCTTGTAGGTCTGTATTCGGAAGCAAAATATAACAGCTCTAGAAGCTTTCAGAGTTCGCAAAAAAAAAACTCCGGTCTAATCCTCCCCCGCTTTCTTTAAAGTTTATCAGGCTCTTTCCGAGAGGTTAAAGACCCAATGATTCAAAACTATGATTTGCTTAATCCCGGGTTAGCTTCCCGTGCACCGAAGTGCACGCGTCTGTGGGTGCGCCTAGAAGTTCGCACCCTTTTGAAAGTTTCTTGCACTGATCTCGCGTGTAGGTCACCACAAAAATAGTGGGAGTTAAGTTTTTCAAACGAACTTCTCTTTCCATCGTGTTTTTCCACATTCGTGTGAAATATTTCCTCGTAAGGGTTTCCTGCACACGTAATTGCCCGTATTGCTCTCACGATCAGGAAACGATGGGTTATGCTAAGGGTGTGACTGTGTTAGGAAAAGTTCGTATTTCTGCATAAAACGCAGAATGGCGCATACTGCATATGCCTTGTATTGACGTCGAATAAAGCAGATGATGCTCTGCTTTTGGAAATATTAACCTCAATTCGCACAATTGTCATCATTATTTTTGTCAATACGAATTGTTGCGTTTTACGGTACTTTACCCATGCAAAGTTGTGCTCATTGTTTACCTTTAAAATAGAAACTGGAGTCGAAGTATTCTAATTTTAGCGCTTCCCTGGAGATTATATAACCGGAGCAGGAAGTAGGCCTAAAACTCTGGAGAGAAAATCCTTGAACCCAAAATAAAGTAAAAAGGTTCCCCTAAAAAACGGGAGAATTTGAATGCGAGGCCCCTTTCTGGCCAAGATGGACAGCATTGTCCTTTCTTTAGACAATCCCGTGAAATCAAAGTTATGATGTGAGCTGCGTGATTTGAGAGAGTGATTAAACTTGAAGAAAGGCACATGGGTGCCGAAACGTCGTTTAACTTAGTAATGGATCTGGTCGTGTTTTACTTTTTACTTAATATTTTCTCCGACCACTTGATGTCCCAGATGTTTAATGTTAGTAGATTGGCACAATGATGGTATGGAGAACGCTATCCAAACAGAGATTTGCAGCATTATCTTGATGCTACTTTTGGGGCTCAATGGATTGGCAGAAGTGGGCCTATTGCTTGACCCCCTAGGTCTCCAGATTTGTCATTGCCTTATTTGCCTGGATTTCTTCCTACGGGGACAAATTAAGAACGTAGTGTATGAGACTCCAGTGGACACACAAGAAGATCTTGTGGCCATAATTGAGGTTGCTGTCGGCAATGTAAATGACAAGCCGGGCATCTTCGAAAGAGTGCGTCAATCAATGCGTCGCCGATGTGAGGCTTGCATTAATTGTAATGGTACTACGTTTGAGCATTTACTGTAAAACATAGTAATAAAACACGTAATTGTTGAAACATTCTGTAAACCATTCGGTGCCAACGATAATTCCACGTAACTTTTTAATAGTGACCTTTGGACCCTAAGTTCTATGGTGAAAAATGTTTCCGTTGGCCACGTTTTCCATGTAGGCCTACAAATTCACAAATTTTTCCGAGTATAAATTTTCAAAATTTTCCACGTTTCCCGAGGGCAAGTTTGTAAATTTTCCACGTTTTCCGAGGGCAAATTTGCCAACTTACCACGTTTTCGGAGCACAGATTTTTAACATTTTCCGAATTTGTCACATTTTTAAATCAAAGTTGTAGTTTATCTTGAAAAATTTTTCCAGTGTCGATTTTGCAAAACATGTCAATTTTTTACATTGTCATTGACCAGGGAAATTTATTTAAAAACTGGAAAAGTCAGGGAAAAGCTAGGGAAATTGAAAATGTTATTTCTGAGGGAACCCTAAATTAGCGAGACCACTTTTTATGATTTTGTTAAACGTTTGGCCAATTTGACCTTGAAAACAGTCGAACAATTTCAAAATTTCTCCTCACAAACTGGACAATCTTGAAGATTTGTCCTCTGAAATACTTGAAAATTTTCCAATACTGTACTAGAAATATTTTAAAAGGTGGCAAGGGCACTGATCTAACCGCGAATAAGCGTTCATGTTGGATTTTGACAAAATTAATACGTTTAATTTCCCTGACTTTTTCAAAATTAAGTCATTCTTCCCTGAATTTTCCGAATTATGTTTACTTTATTTAATTTATTTTTGTTTACATTTTTATTTAAAATTTATGATTTTACGTGAAAAGCCTGGCCAGGATATCACTTCCCTTGCTTTTGTCGCAAAAATATTCTTTTATTATGTTGGATTTTGCCCGAAATAACAACCCTGGTCGAAGGATTACACCTTAAGTATAAAACAGTTCCGAAATTACACTAATATTAACCGATTTCAATATGTACTTTATTGATGTCAGTAAAGCCTTACTGATGTTAGTAAAGCTGACTGATGTTGATGTAGTGCTGAATTACTGATAGGATTCGAGCATTAAAATTATACAGGCTATTAATTAATTTGATATTGCCGCCACACTGATATCAGTATAGCCCAACAGATATCAGTATGATGAGTACACTAGAGCTTACTAACTCTTCTACTAAGGAAGAGGGCAGTTTTTGGTTTCATAGAGTTTCTCCACCTCCTTGCCCATTTCACTCTTGCTATCCAATTGATTGTCTTTTTGGCTGAGTCTGCAGAAGGAGCCTGCAGAGGGAAGCCAAAGAGTTCCTAACCTTTTGATTATTTCAAAGACCTGTTTTGCTGATTTTTCTTTACGCATTCACTGGAGGCGACCTAGGTACTTTAGCTTGTTTAGCTATTTTAGCTGATTAAGGTCTGAGTAATGTAAAATTAAAATTTCAAGTTCACTAGGTTTCATAACATTTCTATAATTTATAATTGAAATCTGCCAAGAATAAGTCTGTACATGGTTTCATTTTTATTGTATTTTATAAATAGGAAACAATAATACTCACATTGCTGTCCTTGGAACATTCAGCATCAAACACATAAGACACAATTTCCATATGAAGAAAATCCAAAAGATCGTCCTCAGCCATTCCTATCATAACAAGACTTGTTTTAGTAAATTAATTCCTTGTAAACTTGTTATAAATACGTTCTCATGAGTATTATTTAGCAAGAAAACTTCAAGTACGACCTATCTGGAATATAAGCCTTAGCATGATTTTTCAAGATTTTTATAAGCCCTACTTCTATTAAGCCCTTTTTCTATTAACTAAAGCGGGGCTCTTAGGACGAGACTCAAAGGCAAATGTCCACTGGATTTATTTAACCAGATAAACTCCACACTTACTGTCGAATGACCAACAACTTTTCAATCGGGTGAAATAACGAAACATTTTCTGAATTTTGTTGCCTGCAATTTCTCGATGGAAACAGTTGAATATTTTACAAATCGGTACAAGTGAGACAAACTGTTGAAAATATTGCAAATGGAGACTGAATTTATAGCATTTACTTGCTGAATGTAGGGTACAAAGTTGTCTTGAATTAAACGAGACATCCTTTTTTGGACAAACATGGTAAGTCGGGTAAAAATGACACAGAATTCATTAGCACAGCATTGTTTGGAGCATTGGTTTATACTTGCTAACCTAGAAATTATTCCTCAAAACAGAGCATCTCTCATGTGGAGAGTGGTACTATGGATTCATCCAATTTAATAATATCGAGAATTAGGATTTTTCCTTTTTCATGTTTTTTTAACACACCTCTACTTATAAAACTTTGCAAGTAGAAAATGTACGAGGTTCATTTTTAGATGTCAACTTATGATAGTTTGAGGAAAATTATTTTGAATTTTTCATGATATGGGACCTGGATCATTAGTATTTAAACCCCAATATTTATCTAAGGTATTTCAAGAGCTACTTATAATCAGTGTCCATAACGTATGTTGAGATTATATGAGTATCAGGAAACATTTTCGCTTAAAATTCGCTTTAAATTATTCACAATGGTGATTGATTGACCAGTTGCACTGGTTAGGTCAGAATGTCAAATGGTAAATTTGACATTGAAGTAATGAAGAAAACAAATGAAAGAAATAAAACACCTTTGAACAGACCCCCATATATACTGTATGTATAGCAGTGATATGGTGGATGTGGACTCCATTTACCATTCAACCATTGTGTATACATGTATAGTAATTTTAAAGGTAATTTTAGGCAAACAATTAAATTAATTCAACAAAACAAATGATTTGCCTAAAATAAAAAATGAAAATTAATTGGAATTTCCAATTTTTCAGGAAACTAAATCTAACTGGAATGTAAAATCACGCCAACTAAGAATCAAAACATACAACATCAAATAAAAAGATATTGCCCAGTTTTTGGTGAAATATTTTATGGGCATAATCAATTTTATGACTGGGGCCTTTTTCATAGCATAAATTCCAAAGAAAACATACAGTTGACCGTAATAATAAACAAGCATCCTGACATCTAACTGAACAAAAACAAACTTAACATAATGTACAGCTATATTCATAGCTGATTATCTAAATTTCAATAAAAAAGAATATTTGGAATTGACTGATATTGTTGTATGTATTTACTTACATGTGCATACATAAGTAACAATCATTAATCAATAATATTGATGAAAGGTTAAGCAAAATATTTAGAATAACAAATCACAAGCTAAAATGATACAGCAAAGGAACAGCAAATCAAAAATGATACAGTTTGCTTCTCACCTTCTCTAAGTTTAACAGTCATGATTTCTTTGTACATTACTATTTGGTTGGCAATCCTTTCTGTCTTCTGACATCTACAGACGTCATGGATACGATTCCACATAATTTTTGGTATAATCAGGACTAATTTTGTCCCATTCCTCATGCACTTTTTTCAACTCATCTTTGTTGGAAATTGAGCGTTTTCTTATCTCCATCTACAATTTGGCCCTAAGGTTTTCTATAACATTGAAGTCTGATGACTAATGTCTTGAAGTTTAAGGAATTTTGGGAAATTGTACAGGCACCACTCCTTGACGACATGGGCTGTATGCTTCGGATCATTGCCTTAGTAAAGCACAAACCTGTCTTTGATGTTCAGTTTCTCTGCACCTGCCTTCAAATGCCGTTAAAGAAGTGCAGATTGCCAGACTCAGTGGCTGTCATACAGCCCCTTGCCATCACTTGATCCACTACCTCCAAATTTCACAGTTGGCCATAGATTTCGTTTTTCTAGTTCCTCGCCAGGTTTTCTCCATTACATAGCAACGACCATCAGATCCAACTATATTAAATTTACTTTAATGAGTAAATAAAACATTATTCCAAACCTCTGGATCTTTCGTGACTGCTCCTCTGCGAATCTACACAAACAGTGAAATTTAGAGGTGGAGGAGTGATAGTATGAGGCTGTATATCAGCCACTGGAACTGGAAATCTGCACTTCATGGACAGTATAATGAATCAATACGGCCCATCTTGACATATATTTCGCCAGAATTTAAAGAGAAACTAAACATCAAAGACAAGTTTGTGGTTTATGAATACAATGTTGCAACGCATGTAGACCATATTATCAAGGAGTAGTGCCTGTACAATTGCCCAAAAGTCCTTAAAACATTACCTTAGTCCCCAGACCTCAATATAAGTGCTTCATGAGAAATGGGACAATATTAGTCCTGATTATACCCAAAAAAACTTGTGGAATCGTGTCCAAGGCGTCTGCAGCAATTTAGTCAGGAGACAAAGGACTGCCAGCCAAATACTACATGTAATGTACAAAGAAATCATGACTTTTTGTTAGAGAAGGTCAGAAGAAGACTTAACATTTTTGATTTTCTGTTCCTTTGCAGTATCATTTTCTTTTTATCAATTTTATTCATTAATTATTGTTATTTCAATTCAATACAACTCATTACCCTACAGTCAGCAATTAAATGCCATATGGTAGCGGGGTCAAGCCCATTTTTAGGAGAAAGCTCCTACATCATTTGCGACTTAGTCATCATTGTTAAATTGAACTCGAGTT
>JAQGBX010001142.1:0-27115 GCA_034698745.1 Megaphyllum sjaelandicum | reverse complement strand
GGCCCCTAAGGATTCTTAAACCCGTACTAGCTTTAGCATCCTCCTGAGAGAAACGCGTACACCCCCTGTACTGCTTAGACTTCGGGAACACGCTTGTTTACCAATTCCAACGTTACATGACTCAACCGGCGCTTGACCACCTGGCAAATTAAAAATGCGCCTATATAGGGGAATTCCCAGTCGTAATGGCGAGTGAAATTCCCTCGAAACGCTGATATAAGAGTCCACTTCCAGGCGCCATGGCCCACCCTCACCCATCCAAGCTCGTTGTTTATGTTGTGACTTTACGAAAGACCAGTTGTTGTCGGTGCGTGACGTCGTCTCGTTACGTCAGTCAGGTGGTGTCTCGGCGGGAGGATTTCGATATAAAACGGAGGTGAGGCGCAACGAAGGAGTCAGTAAGAAAATCAACTAGCCTGAGAAAGTGAAAGCTTCCTTGAGAAAACGAAGACAAGAAAGATTCTCCTCTGGGTCAACTCGACGAAGCGCATCTATTCTTTCGCCCTGACCACGGGTCAAGGTAAGCACACCACGAGCATTCGCTCTAGTCCAATTTTCTTAATCGAACGAGACAATAATAATTAAGATGGAAATTCAGCTGAGCTTTTATAGATATCGCGACTGGTTTTAGCCTGACGAGAATTTCCATTTACGTGTATTGGAACAGCAAAACGGGCATTTTTGGGCACGTTATCCTTCGTTGAAGCTGTTTTTTATGTTCGCGAGTTTGAAAGTGTTTGTGGAAACGCCGATCATTTCCAAGCGTGAAAATTACACGTTTGAATTATACATTTTTTAAAATTAGCACTCGAATATAAGCGTAACATTATCCTATTATGCCACGAATCGTTATCTCAGAATTTAAATGGAGCTTGGTCACGCGTATTAATTTGGGGGGATGAATTAGTTCATTTTTATTTTTTCGCCATTACTTTAAAAACGTGTGCCATCCTTTTATTTTTCTATACATTGCAAGTATAATGTCTATAATGTATAATAAAGTCTGTTTTCGGATCAAACAACAAACAAAAATACTATATAATTTATGGACTGAACGTGATGATATGGAATCGAATTGTAATATTAGTGGTACATATGGGTAAGGACACGCATAATGCTTATTGCAGGCGCAACGAGATTTTACAGACTTTTGCCAGAGTGGTAAGCGCCTGCAATAAGTATTTAATGTACAGTACATGTTCAATATTCTTACCCTTACCCGTGAGAGTAGAAGCTTTTGCTCATCTTTACCCGAGCGTGAAGTTGCGCCCCATGGCAGTCAATTTTCTAACCGTTTATGGTCGGGGAGTGGCCATTTCGATCACAATTAAAACAATCAAATCTGCAATTCCGATGAACCCTTCTTACGAGAATACATAATTCATCACCGATTCTAGGAAATATAAGCGGCTTCGCATCTTCATCTTCACAAAATGTGGATCGCTCGAAACACGAACCCGCCACCCCCAAAAAACTACGAAAAAGGGAATTTAGGAGACCGCTTTCCTAAATACCGACACGTTTTCAAGCGGAACCGATTATGGGTCCGGACAGGAACTAAATAATGTAGAAAGTTGTCGGTTTGCATTTTAAAACGAATTTCGACAGCAACCTGACCGCTTCCTCATTGCGGGGCTAAAATTTGCAAATTTTGCCACTTAGCGCTGTTTTCTTTCTCGCTTCCTCGTCGAAGTCAGATTAACATATACACTGTATTTCTAGGTGTGAAAGCGAAACTACAATGCACCATTACAGGATACAAATGAGGAACATAACCGAATGAACAAACCGAAAAGCGCATATACATACAGTGGAACCTCATTCAGACGAACTCGCTTAATAAGCATTTCTTATATTCGTCTTAACGAAGTTTGGCGGTATCCCCCTTTAGATTCGTTCGTTGACATTTTAGCCAAACAGTTTGCGACATTTTGGGGAAAAATTTAGCATTTAACCATTTATTTTTAACCTGAGGGAAGTTCTTGTCTAAAGTACTGGCCTATTAGTAATATTACTATGCATGCATGTAGACGCCCGATTATCCGGGGAGCCATGAATAATCGAAATATATAATTATTGGCGATATGCATGTAAGTGTACAACAATAGCTCTAAAATTATGAATAGAATCAATATTAACACAAGCTTACATAACTTGAATTTTGGAGAAAAAAAAACTTTTTGAGAAATGGCTTCGTTTTTTATCGAAAATAATTTATTATTTTTCAATTTCTGACGTATTATCCTTGACTGATATACGTAACTAAGCAATGACTTAAATAGTTTTATAGTAAGTCTGATACTAGCATGCGGGTAACCTTTACAATTTTATTAAAATTGTATATCCAAGACACGTGTGAGTTTTTCTTCGTCAAATTTTCAACTTCCGGCCAATGGACAAACTAATCGATATGCAGAACATCTCTGAAATTATTTACGATAGATGAGCCAAATACTATATCTTTCTAGATCCAAGTAGATATTGGCGTTAATTCAAAACAACGTGAGATGGACTAGCAGTTTAAGAGAGGCGTATCTCAATTAAGCTGCCATTGCGTTGTCATAACACCGACGCAACTAGCACGCTGTCAATAAGGTCAAATGCAATTTTGCAAATATAAGCGAATAAAGGGTGTACAAGGGCGGCCTCCAAAAGCGAGGAAAAAACATTGAATGATAACGACCGATTTAATTAGCGAAATTTCATTAAGATGTCGAATTTGCAAATACGGGATTGGTGTCATTGAAATTGTTTGTCAATAGCAAAGTTGGCGTGTGATTACGCCATCTTGTTTTTAACACGTGCGTAACAACGAGTAATGCGGCGAATGGAAAGTAGCACGTAGACAAACATGGGTGGAAATTAAGCCAAAAATATACAATTTATAGTTTGAATTGTACCAGCCAGCGAGATCGTTTTAATTGAGCATCGGTAGTTGAGAACTAAAGTTGGAATCGATAATTGACTAAACAGATATAAAAAAAAGTGGAAAGGGCAGAGGACCCTTTGCAAATTCTCAGCGCCATCTATGATGACTGATGAGCAACAATAAATACTCGACAAAATGGCGCCCAGAGCACGGGGGATTTCATCCAACAAAACTGCGTTTAATTCACGTTTGAATCTCACATGTAGAAATTTTCAGCATAACTACAAAACTCCGATGTCACAATTTAAAAGATGAAAATGAGTGTCTAGTACAGTGTAAGGAAAACGCTTAATCGGCTACCAACTTTTGCAACGTGTACTTCACCCATATAACTCAAAGAGTTTCCGAGATTTGTTAATCAGACCAAGAGAAATAAGCGCCAATTTGCACGTTCATATAACTCGACTAATGTCAATAACGACCAGATTATTGGGTTAAAAAGCTTCTCACCAGGTGAACAACTGGCACAGTCGCTTTCCCGCCGAGGTTTAAAACACGTGATCATTAATTGTTGCTGCACCTAGGCTCAATTAGAACGAATTAAGGCGAGAAAAGCACGGCCCTTGATATTTGAGTTTCTAGAATGTTTCTTAAATCTCGGTATTGATGGAAACAACCTTTCTCTGATCCAGTTCTCAGAAAAAGGTAACACCAGGAGAGAGCGCCGTGGAAACGAAATTTGGTTTTTTTGAGAAGCTCCCTTCGAGTTAATGGTCTTAAGAAAGGGCGGTGAAGAAGCAAGATCCAAAAAAGGCGAGAGTTGTTGCGATTTTGCACCCACCCCATGCATCCAACCTTCAACGCGTCAGCAACGCAACTCGAAAGTGAGTGTAGGTGAAAAACGAACGCGAGAGGTCGCGAGGTCACCGTTGTCGCAGAGGAAGGAATACATTAGGAAAATGATAAAAAAAAAGGAATTCCTTTGTAAAAGTCAACCTTTTGTTGCGATCATCCTTTTCGGTCCCCTCGTTGCCACTCGCAACAAAAAATGTGCATTTTGCCGCCATTCTAAAAATGAATGCTGTTAAATATACAGTAAAACCTGTAAAAGTGACCACCTTTGAATGGTGACCACCTGTTTATGTTGACCACTTTTTAGTGTTTTGTTATTTCTAGCGTACATTTCCTTCTTAAATATTCTCTGTATAGTGACCACCTGTCTATTGTTTACAGTGACCAGTGTGTGTTGTCTTTTTTGCAATTTTTACACTGCCAATGTACCTTCTAAAGTGACCAGAAAACAGAAGAGTCACCTTCCATCCTGCTTTAACCCCAGTGGTTCTCAAATAATTCAGCCAATCACTGAAAACATTATCATGAGAAGCAAAAAGCTTTTAAAACAAGGAAAATTTAATAATTTTTTCTTTCAAAAATACAAATGTGTAATATGGCAATAACTATACTGTATGTAATGCACATGGACATGATGATTCTGTACTTATTTGGTTTTGTGATTTTTCTACTATATGTTTTACAGTCTACATTTACGTACAAGTACAGTACTGTGCATGATCATTTTAATTTAATTCAGGCATTCTTTGCATAGTGATCACCTGTGTACAGTGACCAACATTGCATTTTTTGTGGTGGTCACTATTAACAGGGTTTACTGTATTTGGCAAATTTTTCACCGTATCTTTTCTTAGGTGGGCCTCTTTATAAATGTACATGTAGTGGACGAAAAGGTTCGTGATAGTGATCTCAGCCTCAGAATAGCCACAGTGTACATTACATGTACTACTTTTTAGGACAGTTTTGCGGGATCTTACAGGGGCATGGGTCCCTAGTTGAATTTCTAGTTGAAAATTATTTTCATTTAGATCCCTTAAATATTCAATTGTAATAAAAATAACTTATACAACTAAAGGGAACTAATGGGAATTTATCGTTATTACAGAATGGAAATTTAATTCATCATCGATTATCAAAATGAGTGTGCCACGAATTGATACCAGATGTACCGTATTTATTTAAACACAAAAATAACAATAATTAGAGGCTGGTACATTTTTGTGCTTCATCCAACACTTGTGCTTTTGGCAGCTCGTTAATATTAACCATTGATACAGCTGTAGTTGCAAACTGCAAACAAATGATTTGTCATACTGTATACGCTTTGGGTTACTCGCCAGAACACATGCACACAAAAACCTATCTTATTACTATGGGATGTACTTCCATGACACCACTTGTCCTTGAGTCTCATCCTCGCGTCCGAGGCCTCGACTGAAGTGCGAGTCTCCAAGTGTGACCTCACAATATACCTGGCATCATCCGTTAATAGCTGATGAGTGAGTTCCAACGCTATGCATTATTCTTTTTATTGCTTTTACCCATCTTTGATTCCTCGCAATATACGCTGCATGCGAACAAACTGGTTTCAATAACAACTACGTGGGTGGCCCCCTACTTGTGAAAATTGTAATTCGCAAGCGGGTGAAAAACTGATAATAAGGAGTTGCCTAACTTTTGCACCTTGACATTCTGATAATTTTTGAGTCATCATCATCATCATCATCAATTGCGCCAACGAACGTTTTCACTCGGTGAGCATTTTTAAGAGCGTGTGTAGGCCTACATTATAATAACATGCTCATAGCATATACTTTTTGTTTTCCGTTATATCAAGATTCTGTCTGAAGCGTCATCAATCGCACACACCAAAGTTTCGGCACGAATGAAAACCAAAAACATACGGTGAACCGTAGCGGAAGATTTTTTTTTTTCGTTTTGTACGCGTTTTGCGTCATCACGTACAAAATAAAAAAATAAAATCTTCCGCTACGGGGCTCCGTATGGAAACATACAAACATGTAAACGCAATTCTCTTCTTTATATATATATGATAGATTAATGCATTCCTTTTGAACATGAGACTTCACTACTGCTAAAGTGCGATTCGCAAATATAATATGCTCATTTAGTAACCTTATCACATATGGCAGTATTCATTGAGGGCGTACATTTTGAAAGAAATTACTAATCGATTTTATTGCTGGGTTTACAGAAACGTTGGATGTTAAAAAATTGTCTCTCAAACCTACCAGTCTTACCAGTTGCAACGATGGCCCTTGATACCCAAATGGTTAACCACTCAATTTAAGGCTGTAAGCTTGCATTGCCCATGACCTGCTCTGCAAGTCGTTAAAACATTTATTTTAGATGCATAATAAAAATGTCGCATATTTGTATTGCATCATTAACTTCGCGGAACATTACGAAAGACCTCGCCCAGCCACGAGAATTCACGAGATACATGTACAATCACTCTTATAGTTATGATAATTCTTGGCATTATCATGCATGTTTATCGTTTGAACTTTATATATACCAAACATGAAAAATGCACATTTGACTAATGTTTTACCTCGTAAAGTACATTAGCTATTCCTCTTGAGACGAATTCTACTAAGATCTTCAATATGCGAAGTTGCATCTCATCAGAAATTAAAATTGGTAAGAAAATGGCATACGAGAAAACTCGTCTTGATTAAGAAAAAATGGAAATTCAGGAAAATTATCCGTTCAAAGAAAAGCTTGAGAGCACGATGATAACTCAGAGCCTGCGAAGCGCTTCAACCTTGGTCAGAATAAAGAACAAAGCCTGCATGTTTTTGCCCCATGTTGGAAATACCCATTCCTTACACATCCGGTACGGGCGGGTAACATATCTTGGAGAAACTCTTTGATTACACCGAGTTTGCATGATGCGCATGAGAAGACGCTGCGTGCTATCATTTCAAGGTTAAGGCTATCAAAACTTGCAGCACGATTACGTGTAATAGTCCACTTAACGCTGATCCAATCTTACTGCTTCGATTATTCGATTAACCATAACCTTACCGATTTCGCTAGAAGGTGACAATACTTTCAGTCATGGCCCCGTTTCGTCGGCCGTGCAACAAATTCTTGCATTGGGAAAGAATCCAAAGATATTCCTGTTTTTGTAAATGAATACATTATCAACTTTTGTTTTTTCAAATGGGAACATTCCATCTTCGTATGTCTGTTTGTTGAAAAAAATATGGAATTTCCCCGTCCATTCATTTTAAAGTTACCAAAAAGAGAAGATAAACTGAAGCTAAAACGACTAACATGTACCCGAGTATTTTTAGAAGTTCTAACATTAACACCTGCCGATGGAGTTGTTAAGTAGCCTACATGTATTGGACATCTGGTGAGAAGCATATAGTTATTTATGTTATTAAATGTCTTCACCAAGACATACTCTTAGTGTGAAAGCTAGATTAATTACCTCCCCTTAAAAATGTTTGTCTTCCACACACAAACAAACGAATGAAACTTTCCACAATAACAAGATATTTTAAAGCCAGGTCTTCGCTAATTGTCTTATTACTTCTTATTGCAGAATTTCCTCATCAGCCCACCGAATTTGCGACTTATTTTTGTCAAGAACTCCGTGAAAACATTCACCATGGTTCATCAAGTTGTTGTATCCTCTGTTTTAATAGTGAGCGCCATTGCAGTAGTCATGGTAAGTGCAACCATTTGCGGTTACTTCCGGAGACATATTCAAAGAACAATCTGATGGTAATTGCTGGCTTAGGATGAATATAGTCTGGTGTATGCTAAGATAAGATAAGATAAGATAGGTATACTCCTAAACCTTCCGAGTTTCCTACCCTTATTATTATGCTCACTAGATCGCAGCACGAACGCGCGCTGAGATCGTTCAGAAATTAATTGACGGAATATGTTATGCTACTAAATAATTGCTAATGCATGTTTCTGCAGTTGTAGGTGTTGTAAAAGCTAAAAGCATAATTCCCAATTATATTGTATAAGTAAAGCCGACGACTATACTAAAAAGCGAAATCTTTAATTGACGGGTTACACATTCCTCTTGTCGTCACCCTTCTGAAAATTATCGATAGTGATGCGTAATTCCGTCACTTCCTCGTAGGCAGTAGAAATTATCAAGAATTTCGCCCTCAATTCGTCATTGCTCACCTTCACCCATATAACAGAAGGAGATCGAGTGTAACGCGAGTTGCATAATATTCTGGGCATCCGAGTGAACGAAAATTGAGGTCCAGCCCACGTAAGAGGGCGCACGTCACCGGGTCGGTTGCACCAACTTAGGTTAACATCTGAGGTTTACTAACCTTGGGTTAAAATTTGACTCCAGGTTAACCTTCGGGTTAGATGTTTGTGATGCACAACCAATTAACTCTCGATGAAAAAATATCCCCAGGGTTGTGGAATCCATGTTTAACCTGCTGAAACCAAACGAGATTGGAACTAACTTTGACCAATGCTGCCAGCTTACGCATCCTGGCGTCATACTTGTCTCGTGTAGCATGCGCAATTCCCTATTGCTTCGTCAGATTCATCTGTATATATAGGGTCCGCCATGTTTTTTTTAATAACCCGAGGTTATAACCCTGCCTATAGACTGGCCGGATAAACCTTTCTCTTCATATTTTCCATAACCCGTGCTTGTGAAATGCAACGGTGAGTTAACCTAGAGTTACGCAGTAGGTTAACCCTAGGTTATTCTTAACCTCTGTTGGTGCAACCGGCCCTAAAAAAATTTACCAAAACAATCGAGTGGTTTTAGCATTGGCGGTGGAAAGGCCAAAGGGCGAATAACCCTCAAAACACCATATTATTGGTGTTGCTGGTGTTCATATACAGCTGTACTTAAAATTAGAAAATATTTTATTGAGTTTATTTTTAGCGCGTGTGTTTTGAGGGTTACGTCCTATGGTCCGAAGAATTTTAAGAAGTCAAATTAAATTTAATGTCAAAAGGAGAAGCGTGTATACAATGCATGAAAACGATGTAGTTTGATTTCGAACGATATAATCACAATACTCCCTAATTTTATTACTGATATTACATGTATTTTTAACTTCATTGCTCGAAACTTAAAAAGGTGGTTTAGTTTTCGTTATTGGCACCCTAAATATACTGCGTATGAATTAATTTCGAGTCAAGGAAAGCAACGTGAAAATTCATTACTTCGTATTCATTTACGACGTGTGTTAATTTTTGTGTGTTCCAGATATCATCGACGGTTGCGGCTGAAACGACACAGGCTTGCACAAATTGCCAGCCGGATGAATGCTGCACAATTGGTATGACATTTTCGTAATTAAACGCCTACAGTGGTTTAAAGCGCAGTCCTAAAAATAGATAGGAAATGTTTGCGTCATGATGAATATGGATGAGAATGATTATTTTTGAAAATTAGGCATGGAAAGATACGGCATTCCAGGATGTAACAAATTGCTCGTGGAGGGAGAGCCGTGTCGCCCAGGGGGTGAACCACGTGATAGATCCTTATCCTACCCAAACGGAGCAATCATTACAGTATCTAATGTTTACGACATTATCTGCCCCTGCGACCCCCGTAACGGCCTGACATGTCATATTGATAAGACAGCGGGAACTGCCACCTGTCGTCAGATCACGGATAGTTAAATCTCATTTGCGACTCCTCTGCGCATAGCGCCATATGGAATTTAACCATAAGATTTTCTTCTTGCTAACTTAATTGTAATTAGCGATCTCATTATTGTCAATGTTAGTCAATTTTTGTAACTTTATAAGTAATACAGCAGATTTCGGGCTGTCTGTGTCTTTCGGAGCACGGGTCAAAACTGACTGGTAATTGGTTATAGCGAAATCTAATGATTTTAAAATACCGCTATGCGTTATCTGTTACGGGGTATAACGGAGTTATTAAATTTCGCCATATCAGATGTAGGAAAATGTACAAATGAAGGATAACGAGCGGACACAACATCCCATCAAACGCATTAAATAATGTTTTATCAATATCCTTTAATCGTTAAAAAAAATCAATCGTTGGTTTCTCGAAATTCGCGATTTTCCCCGTATTTTTCATTTAAATACTTTAGTTGTACTGAATTATTGCGAATGTTTTTACTACATTGTATAACCGATATAATCTCACTGCGGAGTAATGTAGCCCCGTCGATGACAGCACTGTCGCAGATGTGCATGCGTCTCGATGATGTACTTTTTAATGATTACTCTAAAGAATGTCGAAGGTATTAAGACGCGGCTAAAACAGTCCTACTAACGAGTCAGTAGGTACTAAAATGTTACGATGAAATTCAACAAATGCTGAACCCGAAATCGACGCCATTTACATGAATGAGAAAGACGTCTCGCGTTGAAGCTACAGTATTTATACTAGTTTTTACTGTTAGTAAACTTTCCTCTAGATTCTAGTCATCCGTTGTGCTGTAGATTTCAATGAAATAATGACCAAAGATGGTGGATGGTGGAGATATATTTAATGATACAGTATACGGATTAGTATTGAAAATAAAGAATTATATACATGTACATGTGCAGTATGTTGATTATAGTAATTTATAGTATTTACAACCCTGTATATGATTTTCAATTTCACATATACAGTACATGTCGGAGAGATAGACACGACATCGTCTAGCCTTGGATCTGCATGTATGTTGGTTTAGATTAGCACATAGGTTAAACGGTCATTTCATAAAATATTCATCATTGACTTGCATGTACAGTATGCTCAGTGAAAATCAGAACGAGCGTCATATTTCACCTAATGGGCACCTGAATGGATTAAAATGCTGAAAAAAAAACATTATGGAAATTTGCAACCATGTTTTTTTGAATAGCAATTAGCAAATGATTTCTGTATTTTTAAAACTTATCAAAGTGTATACTTTGGACATACTCTCCAATGGAAATAACCATTGGCCGACATTTAGTCTTTAGAATATCCAAAGTATACCCTTGAAGACATCTTCAAGTGGTCGAATAAATTTGGTTTCTATTATCTTTTAAAGTATACACTTTGAAAAGTTCTAAAAATACAGAAATCATGCGCTTGCTATTCAAAAGCATGGAAAGTGCATGGTTGCAAATTTCCATAATGTTTACCTTTTCAGCATTTCAGTATAAACTTAATTTGATGCCCCAGTCCAGCAGTCCTCGTATTGTACGAAATTTCTAAGCTATAGTGAACGTACAGCTTACAGTAAATGAAAATATAAAAAAGCGGTTGACCCGTGTTGATTTCGAAGTTCGATTTTGGTTTGGGTAACTTGCCCGTTTTCCAATGCAATGTCTATTCAACGTAAAACGACGAAACTTTTATTTTAATATCCGCATAAAAATCTACGTCAAAATCGAAAGACGCTCACATGGAAAAATTCTAAACTCAACCAGCAACAGGGGCAGCTTTCAAGTTGACGTACATTTTATAATAAAAAAACTGACCGAAACCGATGTAAATGACACCGCCATATTGAAGCTCACTTCACGCTACTTGAATAGATATGTTGAAAATGACGTCATTCACCTCGTAGGCGTGACTAATACATGTAATTTTAGCCCGCCATAATGACAAATCTTCCCCTTTGGGTTCCAACTCGATCGTTCTGCTGCATAAAACGACTTCTGGGATACTAAATAGCATTTTATCTGGTAATAAAACCGCGAATAGGTTTCCAAATTTTAATTTTTTTCCATTCCGAAACGTTGCAGTTTCGACTTTTGCTCGACATGGCAGCGATCATAATTATGTGTAATGCCGTAATTGAAAATGGGGATAAAATTATAATTTAGAAATGTATCCGAGATGACGTAGTGATTGGTTGTACTAGTAATCGCTGATTATACATGTGCATGTTAAAATAGAGAATTTTCTTGTTGCTTTTGAATACAATTAGGCATTTATACAAGAATATAATTAAAGCTTCGTTTAAAAATATTAGTCTGGTAAATAGACAATATTCATGCACGTACATGTATACGAATGTGAAGCGAATTAAACCTACGCATTCGAGGAGAATTTGCTCATATACAGTATTTAGGTTTTGCTTCCATTCGAAGTAAGGGTAACTCCAACTCTCCCATTTGAAAATTAAGAATTTTATGCAAAAGTGAATAATGTCTCTGCCCATTACTGCATGGGTCGGCTATCTTCGATTGTGGTTTTTCATGGTTTCCCATAATTCCTCCAGGCGAATGCTGATATAGTTCCTATATTAAATCGGCCATGACCGTCTTCCCATCCCATCCTCGTCTTAAAACTTCTGCTAATTACGGGAAATTTAATTAAATTGTGATGTTGGGGTCCATAATGACAAGACTGCTTAGACTGACTTAATTTGCATAATGATCCCCCTGCCACATGGTAGGCTACTGTGTACTGATTGCAGGGTAAAGAATTGAATTGATTTCAAGCAAATTGGCATGAGCAATATTGTACATGTACATGCTGCCAAGCAGCCAAAGGCATTAGAACTAAAATCCTTGATACAGGGTGAACCGAAAGTCAGCTGCCAAATGGGCAGGGTTTATAGCCGGTGGTATGTGAAGTATAGTCTGTGCTTGTCTGTTATACTCTTCCCCCTCCCATGATTTGCATTGCATCAACGTAATGCAGGGAAGCTAAAGGAACATATCAAGGGGCAGCCATGTAAATAAAGATACAGTAAAACCTGTTAAGAGTGACCACCAAAAAAATGCTATGTTGGTCACTGTACAAAGGTGGCCACTATACAAAGAATGCCTGAATTAAATTAAAATAATGAAGATGTACACTGCACTTTTACATGTAGACTGTAATACGTGTAGTTCCTGAGACTGATAATTTTTTGTTTTTTATAGGCATGATGAGATACACCTCGCCACAATGTAGCAAATTGGGCAAGGAGGGAGACCACTGCCGCCCTCAAGAGGATGAACCACGAAATGTGTCTCTGACCTACCCGAACGGACTCATCGTGACCGCGGCCGACGTATATACTCTCTTCTGCCCCTGTGATGTCCATCACGGCCTGTCCTGCTATCAGGCCACCTGCCAGAAGTCGACGGATCACAAAATTACGAACGCTGTGTAGGACACCATTTCCTCACCACTAGTTGTTAAACGACCATCGTGATTTCCTCGTAGTTCTCCTTCTTAATTGTTACCTCCTAATTAGCGTTTTCATCATTGAGATCATCGACCGTGTGTGCAAACGGGAAGAGATTCGTTGGACTTGGAAGTGAATAGTCACTTAAGTGATATTAGATTTCGGGTTGTCGTCGCCATTTTGGTTCTGTGACGCTCGGAGCACGGGGCAAAACAGACTGAAATCTGTTATAGCGAAATCTGGGGATGTGAAATTACCGCCTTACGTAGCTGTTATACCGCTATAGAGCTTTTGTCGGATTAAATGTAGCTCATTTCGCTATATCAGACGTAGGGAAATTTACGAATTAAGACATCGATGCGGAAGCCACATTCCTCCAAACGTATTATAAAGAAATTGAAGTCCTTTGGTTTCTCGAAATTCGCTTAATCTCGATTTAAAAGCCTGCCCTTAATTATAACGATTGATTTTAATTTCTTTTCTGTAACCGATTTCTACTCTGCAAAAGATCACCGAGGAAGGAAGGTAGTCCCGTCCATGACTTCAGATTTAAATTAATACTTTATATCGAAGGTAGGCTGTATTCATAAAGAACCTATTGATGACAAAAACGGTCGTAGACGCCATCTTGAAAACGTCACAGGTTTTCTTGCGGTTTTTTAGTTGTTCGGACTGGCTTTTTCCGTTTAATGCCTTTATTTTTCCATAGATTAAAAAATGGGGGCTTTTTGACAGCCAAAAAGTAGAAATGATGTATGGCAATTTGATCTGCGCATGAGTCTTCAATAGATGCATTGTGCATAATACAGTCTAATGAGGCGCGGCTACATTTCTTCTTCATTGCACCATAATCCTACAGAGCGCTAAAATGGTTATACATGGCTAAACCCGAAATCGACGCCATTTACATAATTAAGGAAGAAGTCTCGCTTTGGTGCTATACTGTTAGCACACTTTCCTATAGATGCTGGACATCCGTTGTGCATTAGTTCAATCAAAATGTGACCAAAGGGGCTTATGGCGGGGATATATTTAATGATACAGTATATCGATTAGTATTGAAAAATAAATAATTTTATATATTAATGTGTTGATTTTTGTGATACTCGATATGATTAGGTTCATTGTAAACGAATCATAGTAACGTGTCACTAGCCTGATATTTGGTAAAATTATACCTACAGGGGTAGCACACTAGTGTTCCTTGGTTTTCATGGCAATCATGTATCTATCTACAGTACAAGTAGCTATCCTGTGATATAAGGCGTGCGGCCATTAAAATAAACAACATGGAAGCCAATGAGATACAGGTGTTACCCTGCTCAGCTTTGACGCTTTGAAATGGACGTGACTTCATTTTAGTTTTAATCGAAATAATCCGTGTGGCGCTGCACACGCAAAGCCACCTAGCGAGCTAGCAGTTATTTAAATTTCGAATATTGACATGGCAAGGTAGACCTGTAAACAAATCACCACTGGTACTGGTCAGTTCTATCACCATAAAGGTCATGCAATCATATTTAATTAACTTAATGAGCAAATGAAATTGATGCACAGTATACTAAAAGACCAGTAGCCTAAGGTAACTCGGTGTCGGCACCTTTGATGTTCAAACGGCGAAAACAAGTGAAGCGTGCCACACACTAATGTATGATTGAGTGAACGAAAAAAAAAACACTTGTTTACTCAAGTGAGTAAGTGAACTACGAAATTCACTCTAGTTAACTTAAATCTGGTTCGAACTGGTGAACGATGAACTCTGAGGCGATGAGAGCTCATGGCTAGGTAAAAGTGGGCGGAGTTACCACGTGACGTCACGCAGATGTGACTCCGTTTACATCGTGGGCTTGTTGTGGGCACAATATACGTAAATATAAGTAGGGACACTCCAATGGCGTTTCCGGTTCCGAAAGACCGCTGCGATCATGTGTGCGAGGTGATAACTGACCACGCCCATATTAACCCATGAAACTAAATCGTCAAAACTGAACAGGGTAACACCTGTATCTTATTGGCTGCCATGTTTATGGTAATTAATGAGCTCGCGCAAAGGCCGCGTGCTTTAGAACACTGCCGAGTGACACGTTGCCTATGATTAGTTTACAATGCGGAAAGGTGTGGCTTCAGCTTAGTAATCACCTCTCACACATAGGGGCTCTGCGGTTTTTTTGAAACAAAAAATTAACATTGAGTGACCCTACTTATATTTACGTATACTGACTTGTGGGGCACTTTCCATAATTTAAAATGAAATATGGAACGACTGTGCCTTCACGTCTACACGCGCAATTACTTACTGTAGGCCTATCTATAACAAAGGCAACCATGTTTGATGGTTCTGCTTGTGAAAGTTATCTACTGTATATTGTGATACGATCAAAGACACGCGCATCATGACAATTTATTTTCGCTTTATATGCTGCTTTGAATATTATGTTAACACAAGAACGGCAAGATAACGCATATACAGCACATGTAGGCCTACATGTACAATCACTTACCTGGGTGTATGCTCAGATCGATTCTCTCAGATGGTCGACACTTTCTACGATTCAACTGCTAATTTGATCTCCCTATTCATGTGTTGTAGAAACTCACTTTTAACGTGCGTCATCATACTGTGCGTACATTCATGGGAACACGAAGGATGATCGACCTTTGTTGATTTGGACTTTGTTTAATGTACCTTTCGTCTTCCTCGAATAATTACGAACGATTTAACACGCGAATTACTATTTGAATAAACTAGCTCATTTTGTAAATGAGTTTTCCGATACTGTATACAGCATTCAACCTTTTGGCCTTCGCGTGACACGGCCTAACTTTTATTTTGAAATTCGAAGCATTTTCGCGAAAATAATATTAAAATGATCGACGACCTCGAGGAAAAAGTTCCCGTTCCAAACAGAAAATTAACTGGCGCAGCAGGTGGCGCTTCCTAATTGACGAGCATTTCATAATAAAGAACTGACACCGTATTGTGGAAATGAAGCTGCCATATTGCAACTCACTTAAATTATGCTACTTTTGAACCAGCTTTCTGATAGCTGGTCAAATCAGATAAAATCTGTTAGCTTCATTTCATTGTTTTTTCGGACAAATACAGCAATATACAAATGTGAAACTATTTAAACTTGCACACAATTTAAGAAAGAAAAAAAAACTAAGAACATTTTCGTAGTTTTAAGTTTTGATTCCATTCGAAGTAAAAAGTTTAAAACTGTAGGGTAAAGTCAAGATTTTTTACATTTGTGCAAAAGTAATCGCTGCCTTTTTCTTTTTTTTTAAATTGAGTGCAAACACTTCAAAAGTAAACATCACTTTTCATCTTAATCCGCCCTCTCCTTTATTAATTAACTTAACTTTTAAAAACACGTACATTATGGGTGTACCATCTTTAAGGAGAAACCATCAAAAAACCTGTTCAACAGCTCTAAAGTAACAAGCAGACATCACGTACATATTGTTCTCAGTGCAAAATGTGAGTCATTTGTGTCCTATTCAAAATGATTGCTTTTTGCATGTCTTCAGCACGTTTCTCTAATCGATTGAAATCCATAAGATAACGCGTCTCATCAATTCGAAAAAAGCAATTCGCTACAAGTCGTAGCATAACTTTTCAAATCTAAATCTTTAAAGGATATCTCAACCATTGAAAAAAAAATATACCGGTATATATATTGGCATTCGCCAGTACTTACACCCAAAAACGTTACGACTTAAGAAACGTCACTTTTCGACTTGATTCTGATGATTTTTTTACATCATTCAGATACGAGGGAAATGTACGTGTTCAATGGTGGACATCAATTTTGTGCTAAATTTCGACTTGAAACTTTATAATGAATCGAAATAATCGTTATGAATTTCATTTGCCCATGCTTGGATTATTTATCACCCAATAAAAAGAAAATTATTTCGCCAAGGTTTTGGTAAGTGATAAAAGACGATAGTTAAAAGAAAGTCTGGCACAAATAAACAAGTTCCCATCCCTAGGCAGAAATAAAAGATAGTGTTTTTCGTTTTTCTTTTTAATTTTTCTTTTAACATGGTCATATTGTAGATACTCAAACAATGGGAAAACGATTCAAAAAGATTTCATCGATTAGTTTTCTAAAATTTGTTCTTAAAAACCGCAATACCACATTCATAACCACTTCATTGCATCTCAGGCATAAAACATCTAGATAATCTGCCGATGATAGAAACGTACAGATCAGCCGCAGAATCCTGTTCTGTTGCCTCGCAAGGCGACGGAGCTTTTATTAAAGTCTAGATAGACTTCTCAGCTCAAACGAACTTACGTTTCACCTATAAGAACCAACAAACCACAGCCAACAGGCCCAAAACCACGTATTTGGCATTCCCACCAAGACTCCTTTCTCCTCCATTGACGCTCCGTTGTTCCTTACTTTCCGAAGCAGCACCTTCGATCTTGTCCATCCTGTCTCTACGAATACCCTCCGTCACCGTGTCGTGCTTTTCGTCATGATCTTTCGCGTCTGGCTCAGCGGTGGGTTCCGCTTCTGGCTCCGCCGCTGCTTCCGGTTCTGCCGTCTCTGCTTCAGCGGCCCTCGTCTTCCTCTGCCGAAGTGGTGCCCGGCTCTCCTTTTCGTGGTTGATTATGGACATCACGTTGGACAGAATGGTAAAATCGTTCGAGCTGCTACCGTTGGCAGATTGAGCATTGGGGGTTGCCACCGGTTTCTTGAGTGGTTCCAATGGTCGACGAACGGCGGCGCCCTGTGGTGGCTTTCTCCTGCCTCCCTGTGGCGCGAATTGTGGCAACTGCGGCACGTTGGATGGAATGGGTGGCGGTGTGGTGCCCCGGAACGGACCCACCGCCAGGGTGGACTGTGGACTCAGGGTCTGGCGGGGCCTCAATGGTGGCGCTATCGGTGGCTGACCGCTGACTGGTTTGCCATCGGCACTAATAGGATGCTGGCCGGGCGGAATGCGGCGCCGGAGGAAGTTGCCATTTGGCGGTCGCTGCGGCGTCGGTAGCTGAGGGGGGGGTGGCGGCACACCATCTTGCGGCGCTGGAGCGCGAAAAATGACAGGATGTTGCGCTTCCATTATCTCCTCCTCCTGACGCGGCGCCTGCGGGTTACGGCGTCGGGATGGTTGGTAGACACTGCCCAATCGGCTGGGTAGGTTGGGCACAATAGGTGCCACGGGCACGATCCTCTTGGCGATGTAGACTGGTGGCGCTTTCTCAAAGCGTTGACCAAAGTTAGAAGCGCCAAAGCCACCGAATTGTGGTTCCCCAGGTTGGAAGCCGGCTTGGAAGGGCACGGACTTGTCCGAGATGAAAGGGTCCTTAACGAATGTGGCGTTAATGATTTCCGTCACACGGGGGCGCTCCTGGCGTGGGACCGCAGATGCTGACTTCACTGGATGGAAGCCGTCCATGACATCTACGGACCCAGAGAACGGACCACTGGTATCAAATCCGATTTTGGTGGACACAACGGATGAAACTGATGGTGTCTTAACATTCGGCAGAGAACGGGCTGCTGTGTCGATCTCCGGGTTTACGTTGACCTCGTGAAGGATGCTGGAGCCGAAATCTTGCTCAGCTTCCTCGCAGAAGTCCACCACATGGATTTTCCAGCCCAGGTAACGATGAGTGTAGCACTGAAAATGAAAGGAATGGAATTTAATAGGTATAATTTGGAAAGGGAAGGATGGAAAACGAAACGCATTTATTTATCACAAGGATTTTGAAAAACGACAATGTACAGAAAACAAAATACATGTACATAGAATACATGTATGGAGAAACACGTGCTATTTTTTCCTTAATGAAAACTTATACATGTATTTCATGCTGATTCCAGTCAATTTTGTTCTTAAAGATAATGGTATTTCCAAAAATTTTATGCAAGATGGCACATTTGTTTTTACCTGATAATACACCAAATCTGGGGTATCCCTGTCGGGCGTCCACTGCAGGATGTCTGCTTGTCCTTTGTCGCAGCTCAGCTCCAAAACTCTCTGGTATTCGCCGAATGAACCATACTTCTCTGCAGGCTCAGTGGACTTCTGCACCCACTCACACAAACGACCAGCTGTAAAACGTTAACAATCCACGTGAATAATTAGTACAATGAGTAGAAAGAAAACTGGATTAGCAAAAACTCAAATTCTAGCAAACCTGCACTTGGTTCAGGATCTCCATTGACATTTGCTCGGATTCCAGCGTAAACATTGACTTTCTAGAAGTTATAAACATGATCAATGGTTAATAATCTTCATCAAACCAAAACTTTCCAATTTATTCACAAAGTTGTAGTTCTTTTTAATTTACTTTTATTAATTAGGAGTATTTCATAAATTAATATTTTGAATAAGGGTTTATTTAAATACAAAGTAAGGGATTTGGAATAACTCTGGATTTTTTAAATCCCAAGTTTTTAATTTTTAGAGGCTATTTTGGACGTAAATGTTGGTTTTTCTCTGACCAAATATTAAAGAAATCGAAAAGAGCGTCGAGAGTAAGTTTAGATTCAAGCAACCAGCAGGTGATGGTAAATGTATTTTTTTTAAAAATATGATATTCGTTAACAAAGAGGGTTTCAAATTGATTAAAATTAGGAAAAACAACAATATACTGGCAAATTGTTTTGTAAAGCATGACTCCAAAATCCTCACTTCTCGTTCTTCTGGGGTCTTGCCCTCGAATCCACCAACTGGGTCGTCGGTGATGTAGAATGGATGGTTGCGAGCAGGTGCTTCAGGATCGTTACCGCCTTCAACCACAAACGTGTATGTTTTTCCTCGGACGACGGTGATTTCAGGGATAAGAAGTCCATTGATGTACCAGGCAATTCCCCATCCGATGTGTCCTAAGAATCGAAAAGTAAATTAGGTTAGACGTAAAATTAATTAGCCCGATTAAACATCAATTAATCTTGAAAATAACCTGTGATGGAACTGTATCCCCTTTTGCCTCCTGCTGGACCCAGTTGCGCATAGAACACATTATCGTCCAGATCGCCGCATGCGATCGGTGGAATGTACCAGGCGTCCACCGCTGGATCTACGGCTGCTGGGATGGAAGGATCCTTCTTGGGAACAGTGGGGGAAGCTGCAGATGGAGCATCGGGGCGTTCGGGTCTTTTGGGCACTGATCCGGGTTGGGGTGATGCGGGGGGGCGTTGAGATGGAGTCAGGTGAACGTCGGATGGCACGCTTGAAGATGGCTGGGTGTCGCTGGGTGATTGAGATTCTTCACTAACTGGTGCGGGGCAGTTCCAAACCGGTGAACGGTTGAAGTCGATAAACAAATCATCTGCGATTAAATTTATATCATTTCTTAATATATTTTTGAATGAATAAATGAAAGATTTGTCGGTTGGCACAACGATGGTAATTTTTATTATTTAGAAAGTGCAGATTTGGGGATTCTGGAAGTTCTGCATGAAAAAATTTGATTTTTTATTTACGCTATCTTTATCTTCTTTTTTGTTGACAACGATGCGCAGAGATCATAAAATAACGTCCTTACCCTTGTTCACTGAATGGTGATAGGATGATTCATTAAGAGAGTTCAAAGGTCCTACAGCCCATACAATGGGTTGTGGCCCATTGTCCAAGATGGCCTTATCAAGACGATCAACAGCCGTCAGCGGGCGCTGGTAAGTTACCATGGCATAGCCATTAACTCTAACCGCATTCAGGAGGCGCACAGTATTGGTGTTTGGCTCGATCTTGTGATCAGGACAGACGCCCCGACCATTGGAACACTAAGGGAAAAATATAATTTTTAGATTTAATGTATGTTTTGTTACTTTTGTAAACAAATCTCAAAGAGAATATCTCCAAAACTCTATCCTTTGTTCAAAACTAAAGAGCATTTTTAAAGGCAACAATTAATTAGGCTACCGTAGAAGGCAATTTGTCACCAAACTTCCGGAAATGTTTGGCTTTCATCATTGCGAAATAACTCAATTATTTTGCTATGTACTCTGGTAGATAACTTTGGAATAAATTATATTTAGGAATGGTCTATAAGATCACCTGAGCTTTGGACTCCAAGAAGTAATCTATAGCATGACCTTCTCCAAGCTGGTCGATGTAAGCGACAACGACATCACTTCCAACCATGACGGAATGTTCATCATCTCCACTCAAGCCAAAGGACATGTACTCCCCAATGGCTAAAATGAGATAACGACCAATTCGATTCAAAATATAGGTGATGCCTAAAGGATTTACCAGTACAAGATTTGTTGAAACCGAGACTTACCTATTCGGGCGACCAACTGGACAACGACAGTGTCTCCAGCTTTAGCCCAACGGACCTCAAATCCGAGATCATCAGAAAGTACTTCGCAATTCAGCTTGCTCTAGATTGGCAAAAAAAAACCCAAAAATGGCCGCCAAAGATGCGGTTCAGCTTGGTGAGTCAAGGGATAATTGATTCCAAGACGAGCCTTTGCAGGCAAACAAAGACTCAAACTGTCTTAATAGCAATGCAGTTTTCAATCAAGTCATTGTTATCAGCAATTAAAAGCTGATTACAATCGCAGGCTTGGCTTAAACTAGAAAAAGCCTCGATTCAGACGCATACGGCAAAAAATATTCAAAAATGAAGAAGCTGCAATCGTTCATAACGCAAGCAGGCAGCAAGCAGCAAATCTCGCAGAAAATGCAAGGCAACAGTAAATGGTAAAAAACGTATTTGGGGAAAATGAAACTGCGAAAGAAATTGTTTAAAGTTTTTGTTTGAAATAGTAGGTTTAGAAAAACAAAAACATTTACGAACAAAATATTTATTTGGTGAATGAAGTATGAAGAATGTGGAAAATTGAAGTAAACAAAACAGAAACGAAATCAAACGAGCAACTTCCCACAAATGCTAAATGTACAGTTATATGTAGCCATGGACACCTCAAGAGCGTTAACGTCGAAGAATCCGATCTGCATTATTGTGCAGTTTTCTCAGTTCGATTTGTGGCTCATGAGGTGGCCATGGCCGAAAGGACCAAAAATGACCCCGAGAAGAAAAGAAGTGTATTCGAGCCTATTTCATCCCAGTCCTAATGCAGGCGAGAAAAGAATAACAAAAATGGCAGCTGTTGACCAAAATGCAAGGCGAAGCGCAACGTCACCGCTCCTATTTCCTGCTCCTCATGCTCTCAAAGCGGACACGGCCTCTTTGTCTTTTTGGCGCAGTGGCCTAGTGGGTGAGGAATAGAAAAGAGAGAAGAGACAGCTCTAGAGAAGGCTGGGTGGGAGAGCCAATCAAAGTAGAAATAACGACGACATAACAGAAAATCGACCAGAGGGTACCGCAGAAAATGTCCCAAACTCAACATTTCGTGCAAACAGTCCATTATTCGGCGAAAAACTTTCGCTAGTTTATTAATACTTTCAGCAGCAGAAGCCAAACTGAGAATACGCAACGGGTCTTACCTGTGGCGAAACCCCGAGCATTTTCAGGGAAGGTGGAATGTTCAGGTCCTTGGGGATCTTCACGTGACCAAAGTCAACGCTGAACTCTCGGCACCACACGCTCAGCCAGTCGATGTCGAAAATGGTGAGCTGACCGGGAAGAGAGATGACCACGCTCTGGCCGTCGTAGCGACCTAGGGGTTTATCGCTGGAAATGATGGGCAAATTTTGAAACGGAACTTTGTTTTCAGCATCAATGAGGACTTAAATCGTTCGATGCAACAGGACTTGAGAAAATTACTAATGAAAATAAGCTCGTATTTCACCTTCCGTTCTCGTCAGGCACGAGAACCCCGTCCACGGTTGGCTTCGGGCCTGTTCCAGCCCAGAAGTGAGCATCTAAAAAAATAGAAAATAACAGTTTTAAATTATTCCGTCCGTCATTTTTTGTAATCCTATTTACAGGGCGCGTCCAATACCTGGAGCTTGGCCGTCTGTGTAAAAACTGGGGATCATGAAGGTCTGAGCATCTACAGCCACTATCGGGCCGGAACTAGTGTTGTGTTGTACGCCCACGATTCCATCCAACCTCCTCGGTTTAGGATACTCGAAATTGGCCGGAATGAACACCTCCGCAAAGTTTGCCTAATCCCGGACGGAAATGGTTGCATGAAAGGGTAAATGCATGAGCACAAAGCGTACAGAATGTAACTTACTTTGAAAATTTTGCACCAAACTGAGAGCCACTTGATGTCGTTCAGGGTTTTCCCCTCGGGAAGTGTGATGGTTAGGTCCTTGTTTCTGTAGGGACTTAGTACATCTTCCCTAAAAATGATACAATCATGTTTACCGTTACGGTCATGCAGCAAAAGAGTTCGCCTGAAGAATGGCAAACACTGAATGCGAAGCTGCATTGCAGTAAAACTAACATTCTAATATGCTCAGGTATATACGGTATACCTGAGCACAAGCATCGCTTGATTAGATATTTACTACACTAGGTAAATGAATATACGTGTAAGAGAAGAATTAGAGTGTTAGCCAATCGTAAGGCAGTAATTCAAAGGTAATGTATGTTTTCTGAAGTTTGAAGTAAGCTCTGTCCATGATTAGAACTTGAAAAGTTTTGTAAAGACTTTGCACTTTACTCATTTTTGTAAATAATGGTACAAAGTAGCAACTAAATAAATTAATTATACTGTAGTGTATCGATGCTAACGACGTCTGCGTTATCCCACGGTGGTCATTGCTCAAAATTGCTCAAAGAAATGCTCAAAACTGGCTGTCAAAACTAACTGCCCTTTTTCTTCTCAGGAACAACATTATTATTATAACGAAAAATAACAATACTTATTAAAAATATAAAAATAAAGCTATTTTTGGGAGAAAAATATCCTTTTATCAGGAGTAAATTTTTAATGGATCACAATCAGAATCAACATGATATGACCGACGTTTTTATCACCACTGCTCGCTACATAGACTGTCAGGGCTACCGACCATTTTTTGGTGAATTTCTGATCGCCTTTATTATCTGAGGGGAAACCGTGAAGGAACCCTGAAGTCAAGAAACGTTGACTTATTAAAAAGAAAGTGGTTTCATCTCGACTCGCTCAGGTGGCTCAACTAAATTGTATGTTTGGCCTCGGGTCAATCCAGTTTTTGTCCTAACCAAGTAGCTTACCTTCCCTTCTCGTTCAGCACAATGAATCCTGTATCGTCTGGCTTTTCGGTGGATCCGGCCCAAAAATGTGCTCCTTTAATATGATTTAAAAAAATTACTGGTTAACCTCTACTCACTATAAATTCTAATTTTTTTTGAAAAAACACAAACTTTCCCTAACCAGGGGCTTCCCCATCGTAGTTGAATCCTCGGATGTGAATGGTCCTGGCATCAACCGCATAAACGTCACCAACGACGCCATGGTGGTAAGTCTTAAAAGTTCCAATTTTTTTGCCAAAATATTGTGCCCCGAAGCAACATTCTGAAAAATAAAAGCAAAACGTGTCAAAATACTTATAAAAGAACAATGTTTTTTACTCAATTCGCTTGGCCTACTTCCATTTTCAATTACCATTGTGGATCAAATTTAAATTGGGGGATTATAACAAGCATAATAACGTTATTAATGAGTGGTCCTTGTTCCGATTTCCCGAAATAGCCTTCGGATAAAGGAGAGAACAACTTCCTGCTCACGTCATATCTGTGTGATTAATCAGGAGACTATGACACGAATCTGATCTACCTTCGGGCAACTCGTCCCAAAATATGCATTTCAAAAACTTAGGCAGTGTAACTAAAATCATCCATCACAAGTTTTATTTAAACTTGTCGACTTCACTAAGTCTTCGCAAGAGTTGGTCAATAGTTGACCCAGTAGAAGAGTAGTCACGATTCCCCCATGAAAATGCACCACTTCAAAAAATCGTCCGATTCACCCATCGTAAACTATTCAAAAATGTTATAGAACATAGAAAACGACTAATTGATTCAGGATTGAAAGCTTAATTAAGCCAATGAACATAAACAACAACTTTCTGTACAGTAAGCCAAGAACAACCACAAGCAAAATTAGGCAACTGGTTTGTCATCATTGACAAAAGAGTTGTGAAATTAGTAGCCTATAATTATTACTTATTCTAAAAGCACAACGAACCATTATCTTTGTATTGGAAATATCCAACATAATTTCTTTCTTTCTTTCTAGTATTGTTTTAGAGGTATAAAATGATTTAATAATAGTAATACAGGTATTTATTTACATTTGCTTTGAGAGTTTGCATTTTTTAGAATTATAATTTCTGGATATAAAATTAGCGCAAAGAGTTCAACCGTCTAATGTTGTTTACAAACACAAGAATTTTTTATGGTCAATTAAATGAGGAGAATCATCGCTTGTTGAAATAAAACCCAATGCAAATTGAGAACAACTTCTAGATTTGAACTATTTTAACAGATTAAAAATTAATTTTGGATATTGTTATTGATACCATTATTTATGTTAACCTATAATTTGCAAAAGTATATTATATCACATTATGACACATTACGTCATGCAATAGAAGTGCAACCTGCGATGATCGCATTAATGAGTAAGGATTTTATGTTTTTATGTTGTTTTAAGAAATAACAGGCCAATTAAGTTAAGTTGGCCATAACTTAACTGTTATTAGTATTGCCGTTTGCATTTTTGTCGATTTTTTACATCAAATGTAAAACTCTGCTGCATTTTTTTTTTCAAGTGGTAGATGTTTATTAACTAATTGACAAGTTTTGATTCTTCTGCACACTTTATCAAGTTTAACTTTTCAACTTTGAAAAAATTTAGTTACATGTAAAGTTAGTAGTAAATGCTGTAAACCTAAACTTGCCAATAATTTACTACGATGAGAGAAACCGCTAAATATACAGTATAAATATACTAATTGCTCTTGAAAACAGAGTGAGGGGGAACTGTCCTCATTTCAGCTAATGATTAAAACAAAATATTTCACATTCTATTATGAAATTTCTATTCTTACTTATTATTTTTCACGAATTATTACCGTATTTTGAAAGAACAGTCTTCAACAAAACGATTTTTTTTCTGCATAGGGTAAAGCAAATTTTCACAAAAACTTTATGACAATCTTCATTTTATGACCTGCAAATATAGGACGCCAATCCTATCTTCGATAATGAAGGGAAACGATGAATTAATTAAACGTTTTCTTTTAATTGTTGGCCTTGATCGCGATCGCATCGCGTCCCAAGGGGTGTGGAGAGCAACAAGGTAGACGACCCAAAGGTCAATCGAAATTGCACCCCCTAGGAAGGCCAGAAAAAAAATCTCAGGAAGTGACCTCAAATGCGGAAGAATGGAAAAATGCGCCAGACTTGACCCTCCTCCTCCTCTGGACCATACAACAACGCTTAAGCCTTACCCTAAACAACCGGCCATTAATGTTTTTAATCCCCGCTATTACGCCAAGGTTGGGACGTGCGCCCCTTTGTTTCGCAAAATAAATACTCGTCCAGTTATTAATTTCGTGGAAAAAATAACGAGATACAGTATGCGATTGTTGAGAATGGAATTTCTGTTCCTCTTGAAGGGCGTCTGTGTTTTCCGAATTAATAAACGGTGACCTCCACTCGCGAGGGGTGGGACAACACGTGGACGACATTTGAGAAACATAAGAAGATATTTACGCCAACGAGTTCAACGAGAAAATTGCGTGAAACTGCTTTGCACGCTCCTTTCCTGTTGTAAACAACAACAATGAAATACTAGGTATTCACCAAACAATTAGAATTGCATACAGTACTGTATATGCATGCGCCTCTCAATAGCAGAAAAATAGACCAAAACCGCTTCTGCTCTTTCCTGCAATAATCACTTTTTTAACGGAAACAACTTTCCAAATTCAGTTTTTCTATCGACAACTTTTAACCCAACTTTTAACTTTCCAGCTCAAAAATATCGCTACAACTGATAATTATGATTTTTTTTCCTTTTCCGAAAACTAGCATATCATCGAGACATTTCAGAAACATTCAGGTACAGTACATGTAGTTCTTCCAAAGAATATTTTCATCGGGAGAAATCTCAATCTATTTTATCATTTATTCATTTGTATGCAACATCACTTTTAACAGGGAGGGCACAAAACTTTCATTTTTAATTTCCCTGACTTTTCCCTGACTAAAATCCCAAATTCCCTGACCAAAACTTACTCGTTAATGCATATCAATTTTTTTGTCATAATCTATATAAATAAAAATGTAAATCTCATTTTGTTCGAACGCCCGTAGCTCCGAAAGTTATTAACCAATTGCTTTCAAATTTTCACACGACGTTGCCTTCGAATACGCGAAGGCTATAGGAAACCTATTTTTTAGATGTCACAC
>JAQGBX010001141.1:0-27116 GCA_034698745.1 Megaphyllum sjaelandicum | reverse complement strand
ATTTAAATTGAATGATGATCCCCTCTGCCACATGGTACTATGTACTGACTGCAGAGTAAAAAATAGAATAGAATAGAGAACATGCAATTTTACTGGTGGAAAGACATTGTGATCGATTTCACTTCGTGGTTAGTATATTGACTGACGTACCAAAAATGATAGTTGTTTGGTTTTGGATTTGAAATTCAGTGGACCAGAATATATTCACAAAAATAGAGCTTTTATGTAAAAACTAACCTCATGGAATTGACTCTTGAGTAGCCTACATTATCCTGAATGGGATTTTCATGGTTTTCCTCAAACAATTCAAAGCGAATGGTGGGATAGTTCATGTGTAATGTCGGCCGTGACAATATCCTTTCCCAGGACCAGAACTCTTCAATGATATAACATTCCAGATAGTTTGTAACAGGGTTATTACAAAAGAATCATCGGGTTTTAAAAATATATATTTCGATAAGTATTACAGATACAATGGTAAATGACACGCAAAAAGAATGAAGGGAGGAAAGTCCAAGTTTAAAATGTGCACTTTCAAACTTTGCTTTAAACGCCCAGGAGGCAGCATGAACTCAGTAACCAAAATGGTGACTTTGAAGCAGAAAGCGTTTTGTGTGCTCGAGTATGTGGGCTGTTGTGAACAGCAGGGGCACACTTCAGTATGTATGGGCTGAATTGGACTACCGTATAGACGTGTGTCATGTGATGCAAGGATCTAACATTGAACATTTGTGATGGTGTGATTAAAAACTTGGACATTTTCACTTTCTCTCGATGTCTTATTTACTATTGTATCTGAAATACTTTCCAAAATATTTCTATTTAAAACCCGATGATTCTTTTGTAATAACCTGTATTAAATCCTTAATCACAATTTTTATTTGAATATTGATGCAGACAAGAAGCAAAGGAGAATGGCGATTACAGAATGTGCTTTGATAACACCTTCAGCCGAATCAGTTCAAAGGTAGTATTCTTCGAACTTATAGTGGAACCAGAAGGAAGCGATGACTACGATGATAATGACGAGGATTCAAAGGCATCAACAGTAAATGGAATGGATGGAGACTATGATGTTACAGTAGACGATATTCAGGTAACGTTTCAACGTAATCCACCAAAAATATTAAATCAAGCATCTTCATATTTCTAAATTAACAGATAACTACTAATTTATTGCAAATATAGTTCATATTTCCTAGCATGAATTTATAATACAAGAGAATCTGTTTCATTCATAATAACCCAAGTATTTAATGTGTAGTATTGCCACCACCAAAATGTTCAACTTTTTGATACCACAGCAACTACATGTACCAGTAGTGATTATGGCATAGAAATAAACTTAGGAAATATTCTTTTCAAAACAGGGGATAGTAGATGAAGTGAAATCGCGCATAACAAGGGTCCGACACATCCAGGAGCAGTTGAGGGCATTTGAAGCTAGAGATCGCAACGTGCAAGAACGCAACTTTAATGCAGTGAACAACTGGTCAATATTGCAAATCAGTATCATGCTTATTGTCGGTGGCATTCAAGTCATTATGGTTCGAAGTTTGTTTGATGATAAGAGTCGAATTCATAAACTTATGACGAGGTAACATCAGGATAAGTCAAGAAATCTCCACAATTTTTCAAGCTTTTAAAAACTACAACAGATGCTAAAGCAACTTGAAACATTTTTACTTTCTTGACTATAAAGTCAAGAAAACTGCAAAACTGGAAATGCGATATATTTGAAAATAATACAAATCCTTTGTTTTTAAATAAATGGAAATTTCAACTCATGCTCATTATAACGTTTCATAAAATGCTGGAAGATCTGAACAGATTCCTGTTTATAATACTTGATTTTTGGCGTTAACTCATTGATATTATTTTTAAACAAATGTGTACTGTACTAGCGTTTCACAGTGAATTTTGAAATGCCATTTTCTCAAAGCATATTTTTTTCCATTTAAATTTTTTCATTCAGATCAAATTTACATCAAATTTCAGCAGGTGACATGCAAAACCCTTTAAACGACAGGCATACAGGAATGTCAGGGTCGGCACCCACACAAATGATTTTTGCTGCATTTCACAAATAATGAACTGATGTGCTGAATTATATTGCACGTTCTAATTTTATATTTTGAACAGGGTGGCAAACAAGTCCTAAAAGTCCTAAAAAGTCCTAAATATTCAGATAAAGTCCTAAATACCCTCCAAAAAATCGAAAAATTGTTGCAAATTATTATGAATGTTCTTTGACAACACTGCCTTTACCTTAGTGCAAAGGCAGTATAACAATATTAGCTGACTCTAGCTCATCCATCGTATTGAACCAATGGATGTAGATGTCCTTAAAAGAGAGTACCAGGCAAAGTTTAAGAAGGGGAGCATGGTATATGACTGCATGAAATTTTTTTGAAGAGATCGCACCATATAGCCTTGAAGCATGCTTGGTATACAAGGAGCTTTTTGATCAATTTAGTGTGAAGACCTAGACCTGGAAAAGTCAGGGAACTTTGGTCGTATTTATTTTATTAATTGTCATTGACCTGTTGAAGCTTAAGATGTTGATGAAACTTCAAAATGTCTGGAGAAGTCAAGGATAAATGGCTTATTTTGAAAAAGTCAGAGAAATTCAATGCAGTCATGGCGATCCAAAATTAATACTTCTGCATGGTTAGCTCAGGGCCCATTTTTTAAGTACAATTTGCCAAATTTTTTGACTTTTTTTGTAAAAATTTGCAAAATTTTTTATAGGTTTTCCAAATACAAATTTGCAAAATTTTCCACGTTTTTGTGTACAGATTTGCAAAAATTCCCTAGGTTTGCTATGTTCTAATTTTCAAAATTCTTTGAGTTTTACAAGTACAAATTTTCAAATTTGTCCACATATGTCATGTACTAACTTGAAAAATTCTCAAGGTACAAATGTGCGCAGTTTTCCACGTTTTTGGAGTACAAATTTGCAAAATTTTTCACCTTTTCCGAGTCCAAATATGCTAAACTTTTCCACCTTTTCTGAGTCCAAATTTGCAAACTTTTCCACCTTTTCTGAGTCCAAATTTTCAAAAATTTTCCACCTTTTCCGAGTTCAAATTTGCCAAATTTTCCACCTTTTTTTGAGTCCAAATTTGCAAAACTGTTCACCTTCTCGGAGTCCAAATTTGCAAATTTTTTCACGTTTTCCGAGTACAAAGTTGCAAACTTTTTCACTTTGTCCAAAGACAAATTTGAAAATTTTCCATGCACGTTTTCCGAGCTCAAATTTTCAACATTTTCAAACGATTTTCCGAATTTTTCAAAAAAATTTTAAAAAATGTCAATTTTTCACATTGTCATTGGTCAGGGACATTTTTTGAAATGTGGAAAATTCAGGGAAATTGATAACGAAATTTCTAGGAAACCCTGTTGTAATTTTGAGTTATTATAAATGTGAATTAAAAATCAAATACTGCATTAAAAATGTTTTCCTTTTAAAAAAAATCTTAAAAGCCTTAAAAATTTAATCTAAAAAAAGTCCTAAAAAAGTCCTAAAATTTAATCTAAAAAAGTCCTAAAAAGTCCTAAATATTGAATCTTGGAAATCGTTTGCCACCCTGTAACCCATTTAAATGGAATTGTGCTTCATTTATATTTGGAACTGATTGAAAAAAAATTATTCATTGTTGTAAAGTGATTTATTGCCTTAAAACAAGCTAAGAAATCTTGAAAGTTATTCTATTAAAAATAAATTGCTATCATGGAATTATAGATTAGACTCAACGTTGTTTGAATTGTCTTTTTTAATGTAATAGGAATTATAATACCTATTTTTTTCTTATTTAGGCTGTTTTAAGAAAAATCGCTACTGCTTGTGGTTTTGAAGAATTTAAAGACTTAGACGCCATGGAATTAGTGGAACCTAGATTGCTCGACACATTTCTTATTTATTCTTCAAGGCAGGAAAGCTACGTTTGATTTACTAATAAGAATAGTAACAATTAAATTCCCATTGGTTACTAAAGGTATTTATGGTTGTCATCCATAGTTTTTTTCTAAATTCTAACAACTGTCTCTGCTTTTTGTAAAGTTTAGGATTCGTCCAAAAATATTGCTCTCACCAATTCATTATATTGAAATTCATATAATAGTAATTCAGATTATTTACGAATTTCTTGTTTCTTCAATTGTAAATTGTATACGTAAAAATTAGTTGTGCATAAAACTGCTAAACCTCGCTGAAAAATCATTCAGTTTTTGTGCAGTATAATGTAAAATTTTTTTTTAATTTGTTTTTTCTGTTTCATCTATACATAAACTTAAATATATTTATTCAGTACAGTCATGATAAATATAAACACTAGCTTTCAAAGAATTAAGGCGATCGTATAATCGGGATGTAAAATTAAAACATTTCTGACATACAGTATATCCTCTAATATTTTTGTAAAATTTTTAAACAAAATAAATATGCAAAGTGTTAAAAATCAAACTTGAATCTTCAATTCATATTCGAGAAAATATGTTTATGTTGTATAAATTGGTAATGGAATTATATAATTTTGTGCAAATTTTAAATTTGGCGGGTTACCTAGTTTCAATTTCCAGTTCACTTCTAGCGCATTCAGCGTTCTGGGTGGGGGATTCAAAAAAATAACACAAGTTTATGGCGCTCTAGCTAATGACCTGTGCCTCCATCTCCAGTCTGTTTTTAGCAACCATCTTTGGCTAGTCGAGCTTCTCCGCAATGTTCGTTTCACTTCTCGGTAGTCATTTCGTCATCTTCATTTGCTCCAGAATTTCAGTGATATCATTCCAGCCATGAACCTGTTTACGGTGAGTACGCTGAATATTAAGTATCTTAGAATGGAAGAAATCCTACCGAGCGTTGATTTAGGACTTTTTAGGGTCAAGAAAGACGGGAAATTTGACCTCTGCTTGATGTGTGCGTTACCGGTATGAAAAATGGTGGCACGGATGATCGATGCCGATGTGAAAAGTGATTGCACGTGGGTTTCATAATTTTAAAAATAAGGTGTATCCAGTGGATCGTATGATCCAGCGATTCATTTTCAATCCATTTCTTTGTATTGCTAGGCGCAATTTCTGAAAAATGTCTAAAAATGTAATTTCTTGGAATTGCGGAAAAGGACGTTGCAATGCAGCGAAGCCGCCTATTTTCATCAAGATAATTCGGCGTAGTTCGAATTGAGCAATCTTTCGTAATTTGAGAATTTTACAGACGATCGGTTCTAGCAGGGTTCCGGCATTTGAATAGACGGGGAAGTGCGGCTATGTTAATCATGAGTGGGCGAACTGGTGGACTTCCTGTATTAATTGGATTACATTGGCTAATACTCTTGCTGAAAAAAATCATATAATACTGTAACCCTCCAAGTTTATATAGATTGAAGAACAGAAACGTAATTTCATGCCTGGGATATACAATTGAAAAGTCGCCTAGAGACGATTGTATAGTAAAATTGAAGATAATTTCTCAGCCTTATTTACAATATAGTCATACCCTTGAGAAAATAATTCACGTTACCCCGGACCTGGAAGTCAGGGAACTTTAAAAGTCTGGGAGAAGTCAGGGAAGAATGGCATATTTCGAAAATGTTAGGGAAATTCAACGTAGTCATGTTTTTGCGATCCAAAATTAATGCATCTACAGTATATGCAAAATTTTCAACGTTTTCCGAGGGCAAAATTGAATAATTTGCCACGTTTACCGAGAACAAATTTGCAAATTTTTCACGTTTTTAGAGTACAACTTTTAAACATTTTCCGAGTACAAATTTGCAAAGTTTTAAAATTGCCATTGGTAAATTTTACAAGATATTTTCCTTTGTCGATTTTTGTAAACCTGGAAAAGACATGGAAGTTGAAAATGAAATTTCTGGGGGAACCCTATAATTCTTCTGAATAAATTTTTGACAAAAGTTTAATTTTCTTTTCAATGGTACCTGTTACAAAACCATAACAAAGGACTTTTTCTCTTTTTGTTTTTTAACTAGAACTAGAAAGAAACATTAAACAAGTCTGTTATATATACTGAAATTTCCAACACTCGGAATTGTCCAAAAATATTATGTAACATGTACATTTAATTTTTAAGAAAAGTTTTTTTGGTCAATGTACAATTGTAAATGCTAAGCATGTGCTCAATGCTGTGTGTGTGCGCGCGACTTACGAAAAACTATCCAGCATAAAAAGATAACTGGGTGTATGTAAGTTGCAACGATAATTAACGTTTGTGCAGTTTAAAAAACGAAAAATGGGTCATCTGGTGGGGTCCTAATGATTATTGGCAAGCACTGTTCATTCTTGTCTTATCAAGTAGTCTTAGTGAAGTCATAACATGATCATGTACTGAGAAATATGACATTCCAACTTCCCAAGAACAAGATTGATCATTTTTCTTGAGTGTGGCCTTGATGAAAAAATTCGGGCTAATTCTTATGTTCAGAATTCTTTAAGCATGAACAAAATAAATTTGTTTTGAGAGGGTGTCCTACTGTACTTGCCATGCCCTGAGGAAATTTTTCTGTAGTTTTAGGCATGCAATGATGCAAATACTTACATGTAAATATTTTAATATTCGTTTCTACATTAATATAATGTACATGTATAACGATTCGGCATAACTAGGGATTTGAATTTTTAAAATTTCCAAAAACACCATTTAATGTAGTTTCAAAAACTGCTATCTAGCAGAAAACGCGCTTTACAAATTACAGTGGAAGCCGCTTAATTCGATCACGTTGGTTGCGGTGATTTTGATCGATATAAGCGATGAATGTCAAAAAACACGCTAAACATTGACCATATGGTCCTTATCAGAATAATATGCACTGTGCTTTAAAAAATACAAATATGGGCAATAAAAATACCGTAGGCAATATGTACAGTATTTACTTATGTTTTAAATTATATTTGTTTTAAAAAAAAGTTATAAGTAGTGTCTGGTGATGCCTTCTTGCTGCATCAGCTGCCATTTTATTTTCTAAATAATGCAGTAAAACCATGCACGCTTCTTCGTTTTCCAAACGTGTCCGTGCTTGTACACTGTATGAAAGCTGCTCAAGTTTGTTCCGCACGTTTAAGTTTAATCTGATCAGTCATTTTATTCGATCAAAACCTGCAGAACGGATTTTTCCCTATACAGTATTATTCAATTAAGTGCTTTTAAAGTATACACCCATTACCCCAAAATAAACCGGTGCTTTAAATTGTTGAAATCATTTTCAGACTAGTTACAATTATGCGTAGTTAAGATTCATGTACATGTAACTATGATAAATGTGAAGTTCTGTTCTCTTTAATTCATCAGGCTACTGCATGTACAGTATATACTAGTAGTAGGAATCAAGTTTCAAAAGTAGCTGAAACATTTTTTAACAATCAAAAAGATCGTTTTACTAATGAAACAATCTCATGGGGTTCCATTATGACCACTTTAAAGGTAATAATGTCAAGGACGAACGTGTACGTTTCATTATTATTGTAAAATTTACTTAAATTACCTAGTCTAACTTGAAAAGTGCGAGGGTTTTACATGCTTATTACAATGATTGTTACTTGCCTGAAATGAACCAAACCTAGTTTTGCATGCAATTTAGTAAATTGTATATACTAGTACATGTACCTGTATTTTGGAATTTAGTTATCTCATGCACTCTGTATTTTCATTTACATGTACTAGTAGGTTATGCAATAATATTTCTTTGATAGATTAAATAATGTACACTGTACATTTATATAATAAAAAACAAAGAAGGTTATCCGAAATTTCTGCCCGTGACTATTCGTTGTAAATAATAGTTTGATACCAAAGCCGAAATTAGCGATAAAAACAGATTATATTACACAATTTTGTTTACTACAAAACCGAAAAAGTCTTCCACGTTTTTCCAGCTTTCTATTTCATATTACGCAATATTTTTTATGCCTTTCCCGGTCACGCAATCTTGTTTGGAATTCCTAACCAAGATTCATTTTAGCAGTTTTATTGCTGCCAATTTGATGAATCAACTACAGTGCTATAGAGACATGTCTTGTAAGGAAACAAAAAAATCCATTATTACAGAAATTACGTACATGTAGGTTATTTTTTAACTGGGATCACCCTCCATTCCCTTCGTTACGCTCTTTTTAAAATGTATTTTTTTTTGTACAGATTTGCTGGTGAATATTGCCACACAGAACCAAACAATAGTTCACCTTGAAATATTTTTTACAGGTTTTGGTACCAGCCTAGCTTACACTTTAATAACAAAATTATGTACCAGATAATTAGATTTTTGTGGTAAATAACTTAATCATATAATGCATGCAGGCCTAGGTCGCTAAGGTATGATTACCTCTTGCAAAAAAGCTTTTTTGTCGCATTATATTCAATGATGATTCACATTGACCAAATCCGTACCGTAGTGACGTCACGTGCGTTGCGGAACTTTATAGCGTGACTTCGTAAAAATACGCGTACCAATTCGCGTTTAACGTTTTTGGTTTTTTTCTATTTACTACCCCCAAAACGATGATTAAAATTGATCAGTCGGGGAAAGTTGGATCAACTTCAACTAGGATACGGATGCGGTTGAAAATGTCGCATAAACGTCACTTTGCCCCGCCTACAGTCATGTGCGCATGCGCACGTGACGTAATTACGGTAGGTATTTGGTTGATGTGAATAGGGCATGAAATGGAAAATCAAGAAGTCACTGTATTGCGTACAAACTGTGTAAAATGGACCAAAGTACATGTATGCAACAGGTCATCTTCAGTTGCATTAGTTGAAAAATTGTTGACCCTTTATACAGTAAAACAACTGATTTAAGAAACTGCACTGTAAATCGTTCGGATATAGTGTTGGACGTGGCAGTTTATTTTGACACGATATTATCTTGTAATTTTTTCCGTCTTCTGGAATATCTTAATTTAATGTACAAGATAAATGTACAATTTTAGACGCGTTTTACATCACAGCCAATTACTTCCCGAGTATCTCGCACATAAGGCAATTAATTGCCCTTTTAATTGTATACGTGAAACACGCCATTGGTAGTACCTGTTGGGTTAATATTTGTTCAACTCCTGAACTGATAACAGCGCTCGTGCTTTGCTTTACACATGAATCCATATTTAATCGCCAATTAGTTATTCGATTAGACACGACTTGTTTTTTTATTATTATTATTATTTTCGGTGCGATGAACACGAACCAACGGCTCCTAACGCGCCCAAATTCATTTAACATTTTGCTGCACCTCCCGCACGCAGCCCACGTTTCCATTTTTCTACGCGAGCATACAATTGAATTAAATTTGTAAATTGACCCCATTGATTTTTTATGGCAAGGATAAACATTCAATTACCAAAAAAGTGGTCGATCATGAAGCTTATCTTTTTCCCTCAAATTTGTCTTAGGTAACTTTGAGTTGACCTTGTCGATGATATGACCCCATTGATTAATTAATATTCCATGCAAGTCCTGACAAAAATCCTTGTTTAGATTAGTTTACTTTTGAAAAACGCCCAAGAAATAGTTTTTCCTAACTAAGGAATGAGTTCCGGCCATCATACAATAGATGGCGTCCGGTATTCAATCTGTAGGGTGGGAGCAGGGTGGAGCTTATTCCAGTCGCTTACCAGCCGATTTCGAACCAGTGTCGCGTAGTGGTATTGCAGACTTTTACCACTTGGCGACATTGGTTTTCAAGCGACTGGAATAAGCTTTACCCTGCTCCCACCTGTACGCTTTATTGCCTGTGATTGCAAGATTACCATTCGTGCTTCTGGTCTTTGAAATTGAAATTTTTAATACGGAATTTTACAAAATCCCGGTAAATTCTGAGATTTTTGCAGCAAGTCGATCGATCTGCAGCACAACATTCGGGGGAAAAAATATCGTCAATGCTTTCGAAGGAAGACTTAAAAAATTGAGTTTTTTAGGTTAAGCTTGAGCTTAAGTTTAGATTTCCTGCTATTCCTACCAGTACAGAAATTTTACAAGGCAGTTTCCTTGGTTCACCACAATACACTCGTAAATTGACACTGAGGCCACGAAACGACATTGCCGAATTTGCCTTTGCAGCTTTTGCCAGTTCCCATGGACACAGTTTTGTTGTAACGAATTTACTATAGGACGTGACAAAAATATACGTCGCCAATTCACTGGGGGCGTTTTAAAATGGGGTTATGGATGAATTTTGCAATTAGCTCCATCGTTACTACATGTACGTACATTGTATTCTATTTCAATGTTTTCAAAAACATTGGATCTTTCAAATTACAAAATTCCATTGCAATCTATTAAACTTCACAGTGATGTGATGTGGTGCAATTAAAACATATTACTAGTTTACTACACGTAATGTTCAGTATTAAATTGAAGTAGAAGGTGAAACATTGCATTACATTTTCTAATGATTAAATTTATCGCTCATGCCTACATGAGCTCTTAAAACACTTCTGGCTTAAACCTGTTCGGAGTCTTGCTTTTTCCAGTTAAGTCCCTTTTAGAATTTTAAAAATAGGTATTCATGACTTTCAAGGATCTTTTTAACGACTAGGCCTTCCTAGATCTAGTGTGAAATTAGCTGAATTAAAATTGATTTCCTAGAATGCCATGGATATTTTACTGCTATTTCAGAAATGGAGCAGTTCTTTGCTCCGTTATTCAAGGGAGTCCCTGGGGGTAATGAACACTGTCCAGGTCGCTTTTCATGCAGTTTTTTTTAATTTGAGTAGTGCATGTAATTGCTAAAGCATTAAAACGCCAGTTTTTTCTCCTTGAACCCATAATGGTCATGCCTTCTTGGATTTTTACTTCTCTGAGTCAGTGGATCTCCACTGAGTTTTAAGGAGAAATGTTGTGTCGTTGAAATTCGGACAGTTCATGCAGTCAAGGCTTCACCGACCTTGGCCGATTCTCTGAAACTTTTGCCGTTGAAATGATGGTGCCACTGAGATAAAGCAAGTTCTTCCAGTTCTACTTGATCGGAAGCCAAGTCAATGCCTTTTCTCTCAATTTTAATCAAATATTTCACTGCACAGTACTCGCAAATCCTGCGATATTTCACTATTCAGGTTTTGAATACATGTATAAGCTGACTGACTGCACGTGCCACCCATGTTGGCTAATTTAGTCGATAATCGTCAATCATACTATATTAGTCGTTGGTTTTCAATCATGACTAAAATTTGGTAACTAAATAGCCTTGGAGCAAAGCTATTTTATCGTATTTACGAGAGTTTTTCAATTTTTTGACAGTTTGGCTGCTTTGCCAGATTGTTCGACAATTTTGCGAATCTTTCGAGAATTTCCAAAGAAAAATTACGAAATTTTTTGAAAAAGTTACAAAATTTTGTCGAAAATAGCTGATATACATGAACTTTAATCCAGTTAAATACAGTCATACAGTCTGTATGACTATTTAACTGGAAACTACATGTAGGCCTACTAGCTAGTATATCAAGTACCAAGTTCGACAGTTAGTCGTTGCATACACTGTATATGATTAATGGCTAACGAAAATTAGTATCATTTGTCTCAATTATGACTAATCCATCGTCAATCGAAAGATCCAAGACTAATGATTAACCAATTTAGTCGTTAGTCTTGACTGATACTGTACATGCACGAGTAGTCGTTAATTGATTAATCGACTGAAAAATTCCTATCTCTGATGAGTCATGAAAGTAAACAAACACACTGTTGAAACTCTCCGAGCCATACAGTAGGTCACTGACCTTTGACTCCTTGACGCAAATCTGCAATACCTTTTTTAAAAACTCATTGCAAGATGCAGTACGTCTGTAGTATTTTCCTTTGTTGGTAAACATATAAAAAAGCATTAGTGTGCAAGTTATAAAAATACATATTTTACAAGGTGGTTGAATCACCTTGAGCCCACCTTTTGTAGCGTTGAATCACCTGAGGTGATTTTTTTAAACTTTTTTTTTACCCGTAGATGCGCGCAGAGAAAGATTTTTCACCTACCGTATGATGTCGTTCAGCATATCCCAAAAAGCATTTGGTAAATTTTCATTCTGGGTACTCGGATGATGGGTGCGAGCACAAAGAATGCTTATTGCAGGCGCTTACCACTCGGCGTACACTGGCGCCACCAAGCGCGATAAGAATACGGCATGCTTTTTCATGAGGGCGCACACAACGAAAGCTTAGCCGAGCCAGGCTGAGCTTGCAAGATGTTTCCGTAAAAACATGTCCTGCACTCATCATGAGATGTTAATGCTCATGTGCAAGGTTTTACGCGGAATGTTCCTCCTAGCAAAACGCATACAGTGGCGCCACCAAGCACACTCATGACCATCACGCTGATGTCAGCATTCATTGTGCGCTCCAAAGCTGGAAACAAAAAGCTGAAAACAGGCACGAAAAAGCACATCGAAAGTAATAATTCTTTGTGCTCGCACCCATACAGTGTAAGATTTACGAATTGTACGAACTTTAATTGGCAATCATGAAGTCACGTGGGCAAAATCGACACGTCGATTAGTTTGAAAAAAACTCATTAAAAGTTATCGCTATGTTTAAATAAATTGACGCGTTCATTTTGTACGTTACATCATCTGCCAAAGTAGGCTACATGTACTACTAAATACCCATATTGTAGTATCATGCAGTATGAATGCATGTTTTTTTTTAGCTTTTATACTTGAATCGTTTTGATTTACTTTAGTTGAAAGTCGAAAATACACACGGTATTTATAACAAAATGTTCCACTTAATTGACATTGCGCAAATTCGCTTGAAATGCACTTCCCATCTTTGGCCTCTCCAGGTTTATTAAAAGGGGTAACTGTTGCGGGTCTTGGTTATCTTCGAAGGACAGCTGTTGTTCCAGAAGTCTTGACTGGTTTTGAACGGCTTGGCTTAATTGTTTTGGTTTGTATCCAAATTGCTCAACGTTTCTCAGTTTGAGGAAATCCCCAATGTTGTATTTCGTTGAAAGAGGTGTTAAGCTCGTACAAGAGCTGTGTTCGTTTTACATACATGGACATGTACACACAATATGCATGTGAATAATTCCATGCCTTTTCATACTCTTTGAATAAACTTTGATATGTTAATTGATAAACAATGAGCCAGTAACTGACAGCATAATAGAGTGTTTTAACTCATTTTGAAATTATTGGACACAAAGCGTTATACTTCTGGCCAAACCTAAAGCAGCAAACTGAAAATTTTTCAATTACTATTCTATTCTTTATCCTGCCTACAGTCAGTACATAATACCATTTTTCAGGGGGATCATTGTGCAAATTAAGTCGTGATGGACCCCAAAATCACAATTACATGTAATTTATGGCGGTACAGAATACACTCACCAATCGTTCATCAAAGAATTGTTACCTTTCATAAATTGGTAATAGGGCCGATTTACCGTGTAATGTACCATTTGTTCGTTATTTAGAAGTTATTTTTTTAATGAATATTGCACTTAAATTTTAAATAGAAACATTGACTAAAAAAATTATATGAGCATTCTACAAGTACATGTATATGATGAATGGAAAATTTCTAATTTTGCACGACAAGGCTTACAGTCTTTGTTGTTGTTGTTTCCGCGTTTTGTATTTTTTGCAAGATTTTCAACAGTTCACGTGATGGACTGGTAAATGCACTGATTCTCGTAACAAAGAATCCAAAGATGCGGCTTGTAGAGTTTTTATAGTAAATAAGGGAGGAGAAACTTGGCATTTTTCCTGCCGGAAGACAAAACAAATTATTGTGCAGTATTATTCCTTCGTTTATTTTGGGAAAGTGCAGAGCTTTTGCTTGAAGATGCTCTTTCACACGAATAATTTCTATCACCGTTGGTTGGTACACGTTCGTTGTCACACTGTCTGTTAAATACAGTACATGTATGTAAAACCTATAATTCATAACCATGCAATCACTGGGAAAAACGTTGTAATGTCATGTAAAATTCATTTACAAACGATTCGTACGTGACATTGGCGAATTGTTAAGGAAAATTTAACAAACCATTGGATGATGCATGGACAACATCACTCACAAAGGTCTCGGTTCAGGAATGAATGTAAAATGAAACAATGTTCAAGATGTTATCAGCAACTGTTCTAGGATAGAATTACCATCCCACAATAGCCGCCTAAACATAGCCCCATTTGCATATCCTAGCCTTCCAGCCTCATTTATTCAAATTGAATTAATTTTCAGATGACAGAGTCAAGGTTGATTGGTTCACAGCGTGAAACCTGAAGGCAATATGGGAATCCCAATCGCTCTTTGCTCTCGCCTTCCGTTTTGTTTATTAGTTGCTAGAGTTTTTTTCTTCAAATGTGGGTGTTATTTTTTTATTCAATTAATCAAGAGTGTCCGCATGGTAGGCGGGATGAGGTAAAAAAGGATTGTTTTGTTGCCCATTCTCTGTCATACATGGACTATGAACGCTGAAGGTTAGTTGAATCAAACTGCTTTAACTATGCAGTATGTACTTTCTGCAGATCTTCTGAATACTGTAAGCCTACCTTATCACAGTTTTGGGAATATTTGTTCCGAACCTAAATCCATATTAACAAATTGATGGCCTTCCAGAAATTGGTGTTGGGGCTGTGCCACTCACGAATTTCCTGATGACTGCCTCACTGCCCAATTATTGTTTCCAAAATGCTTGTTTTTCTGCAATAACCATCGCGTTTTTGCGTGGACGCGATTATGCAATTCGCTTTTACAGGTAATTGAGGGATTGCAATTTATACCTGGAATTCTTGCATCGGTGCACACGCATCCTGCATTAATAATCCTACTTTATTGCAGAGCTTGATTGCTAAGTTCGTTGCTATTGTGTACTTGTAGTTGATTTCCAAAATAGCTGGATCTTTATAGCGCAATATATACAGTTGTACTTGTGCACAATTTTTTATGCACGGACAGTCCAGTAGGTGAGGACAGTATACTGTCGTCAAACGGTCAAGGGACAAATTATGCTAGTAACATTATTTCATGTGCACATGTACATGTACATCCATTAAAGTCAGAAATGCATGTGACGATGAGCTGTAAAGTATTGGTGGAATCCCCAGTTTTGAGTGGAGGTAATTTTTAAGTACAGTAGTCACATGTTGACTAGCTCTCGAGGATATGTCAACAATAGTATGTTTTTTGCAGTAATAAAGAATTCTTATCAGCTAACGAACAATATACCGCAGTTTGCTTGACATAATTTACAGTGGTGGAAAGTAGTGATTTTCCAATATTGTTCAAAATATCTGGAATGGCTATTATGATTTTTTGTTTGTTTGAGAAACCATAGATGCTCACGCAGCCTAATTATGAAAACTTTTTAAAACAATATTTATGTAAGGTCACTTGGCATGACAAGTTTCGAGTAAGCCCTCGAATTACGCACGCAAGATGAAAGTGGGTCAGCCGAAGAGGTCAGTGTGGGGTGGGTGAAGCCTACCAATAATATACCTCTGCCTTGACCTGTCCGGGATAATACCACGGTGTTTGTAACCGCTATTCTTGACCGCTTTCGTCGACCGAATGTGCCGGACGATAACGTTCAATTTTCGGTATTTACTCTTCCATCGACGCCTGTCTGCCCGGGAGTCCTTCAACGTTGCTCTCCAGTCGCAAAAGAGTCCTTTGTTGGCCTGTAGGTCTGAGCATTGCATGCAACGATCGATCGGTAACTGGGTTAGACGTGCTTTTCATGCTCAAACGCAACGACCTTCCTCAATTGGGTCTTTCTGAAAAATTAATGCACACATAAACATAAATTGGACTGGATAGCACGAAGTTCCGAGATACACACTTATCACGTTCGCATCAACAACAGCTTCGTGAAAGACCTCTAGGAAAGGCTGATACGGTAACTGATCTCGTGTGACAAAGTCAATCGACGTTTGCTGCGTGGTCAGGTGACCTTTTCTCGAAGGCTGCATGGCCGGTGGACTCGGGTTATTCGAGTGCGCCAATTTGACATTTCGGACTAATTGAGTTGATTTTAATTTCTGGCGTTTTACCCCCCTGGAAGACCAATCCCCTTCCTTGCTGACTGAGCCAAGGTGAAACGGGAAATGGCGCTTTGAAATGCAACAGGTATGCATGGCGTCGCAATTTATGGCTGACAGGGTGAAGGAGCGCAAGTTCATTTCTGTTTACCAAATGTAAATCAAATAAAATTCCATAAAAGCAAACGTGAGCTGGGTGCTCAACACGGTGAGGAATTCCTAAGTGGAAATTGCGAAGGGAATATTGCGTGTCAGTGTCACAAATCCACGACAGGAATTGAATGTCCCAGAGCGACATTTCAAGCGTTTCTTCAACACTTGCTCCATTTTTTAAAAAAATGCTGTACAGCAATTGACCCGTGATGTTTATGACGTCACCGAGATGGAATTTCGGAGAAACCCCATTAACTTTGTTGTCCCAGCTCCTGTGCATTACATATTGTTGTTTATAATAAGCGGAAATGTTTTTGTTTTTTCGGAATTGAGAACGGCTTCGATGCATTTCGAAAAGCGATGAGCTTTCAATTGCGAAATTTTAAAAAACAAAGGAATTTAAAAATTAATATTGCAATTACATGCATGAAATCGAAGTTGCAGATGACCTACTCTTCAATCATGATGATGAATGATGCTCATTTATTGAACTCAAAAACAACTCAGACCAGCTGTCGTTGCTAAAACTTATAAATTGTACTTATATTACGATCGACCATGGCCGCACATGTACACAATTAGCACGCTTATAGAAACTGACTACATGTATTTTGCCCAGTATTTTCCGGCTTGCAAACATATGTTAGTCTTTTTTAATATCAACACTTAATGTGTTGTTGAAAGACGCGTTTTTGTTGTTGGTTAATAACACTGCTGTACGTTTAGTAGTTGTTTTTATGAGATAGCAGTAGCCCGTATTTACTTTCTCTATAGTTGATCTGTGAATGTTTTCTGCGGTGTTTTTTTTTTCTATTCGCATTTCGCTTTTATTCTCACCTACAGTATATAGGCATCGTCACCCATCGTGCTCTTTAACCATAAGCCAACCGATACCAGAGTGCTCAAGATTTGTTGATGAATGAACACCCGCACTGGAGGACACATACAGTACATGTATAAGTGGAACGTTCTGTCAGTGCGAGCAACAGTCTTTCAACTTGTGTTCCTGAATGTTGTAGAAAGTTCCTTATAACTTATTACTGGAGAGACAAAGGTTCTCCCAAGTTTCCTGCTTCCATAAAACGCCCTAAAGGTCATGGTTAATTTAGCAGCACGAGTCAACATTTATGTTTACAGAATTGTTGCTGATTAGGTCTGAATAGCTTATTGCTTGTTCCGCTCAGCTGCTTGAATGTGCAGAATGTTCCGGGTTGTGAGAACAGAGGCAGTGTTAGTAAAATGTTCCTAAAATACGTTGCTTTGGTGTGGGCAGAATGTTCCAGTAGGTTTACATTAGTTTGTTTCCAGAAATAAGTGGCAACAATTAGCAATAAGAACTTCCTCTATGTTTCGTTTCAATGTCGACGTATAGTTTTACTGAAGTGATACTTATGCCAACTTGTAAACCTACCTTAAGATTTTCATTTCTTGATAAACCTATGCTGGTAATAAAGGAGGATGAATATTAGCAACTTTAATCTCTAGACATGTTTGAAATCTGGTTCACTGGTTGACATTAATAAAATCTATCAATGAATCAATTTGCATGACTATAAATGTCTGTATAAATTAAGTCTACAATGTATATGCTGTACATTAGATGTCCTGAATTGTTAATGAGTCGTAAGGTTTAAAACATGTATGGCTGGAGGGTGCGTTTAATAATACTGTCGATAATTCTGCATGGTTTCGGGGAGTTTGGTAATTATCATGGATATGCAGGGCAAATCATATAGAGTCACTATGAACTACAAATTAACTGATTAATGTTCCCAGTTATGAACTGCCAAATGCTCTTTCAATGCCAATTATCCATATGATAGGGAAGTCTATCCATATCCTCAATTTTAATAGGTATATTGATGCATCTATACATGTATTGTATTAGTAGCATTAGACCACATCATCCTAAGTGCTAAATTGAATTTCTGGAAAAAAAATTGTGTCCTACTGTAAAATTATTTTTTGTCACAGCAATATTGATAGGGAGATTCTTGATGCAATGGTAGCAACAACTAAATTTGGTCAATTTATTGGTATGCATCTTTTATAAACAATTGTTGAGATGCATGCATGTATTAATGGGATTACAATCGATTATGATGTTGCATATTACGTACTTGACTATTTAAAAAGATTAATGCAACATAATTCTACCATATTCTTTATGAATGCTTTAAGAATGCTGAATTAGTCTTTGTATAAAATATCGTTGTTAAAATCTGATGTCTTAATTTTTTTATGGACCCTATAAATCCGATATTGATTTTTGAACACCCCCTTTCTCAATTGTAGAACTGCTGCCTATTTGCACAAATAGTGGCGTTGGAAAACTACCGCAACCATAAAATACGTCAATGGAGTGCCATTAAATAATGTGCGATCATTATACTGATAAGTGACGCATTTATCATACTGTACATATATTGTCGAAATAAATTTCCGGTCACTGCGAGTCCTTGGTGCACTCAATCGGTGAATCATTTTCGAATAATCCAGCTAGTGCTGGATGGTTGTTTTTCTTCTATCATAACATAAAACGTGTCTAGTAAACTTTGGACAACTTAAACATTTTAATGTTCCCCTAGTTTGTATAGGCTGTACCGATCGAACACCTTCAAAATCCACAGATCTGCAGAAAACTATCAATTCTTGTTCAGCATTATCCAGCGTTGAAGCATTGCATCTGAAGCATCTTGCAGTACCATACACTGCAGTACTCAGAGGAACTGCATGTAATACTTGGGAAAAAACAATGGTGAACTTCCCTGTTAAACCTTCACTGGTAAATTTCATGGCTAACACATTCCAAAGATTTTCAGATCTGACATCTTGGAGAAAGTTTTCCTATATGAGATCTCAGAGGGTCGGTCAAGACTCTACGGATAATAATTACTCGAAGAAAAAAATGCTTCTTTGAGATAAAATGAATGGGATGTAGCACAAGTGTCTTTTAGCCGAGGCCTGAAACTATGTTAACCTCAGTTATGTGGGATGTCGTTACACTGAAGATAGCTTATTTCGCTTGACTTAATACCGTCTGAAAATTGGCAATTTTTGAGTTGTCACTTCAGATGCGGGGGTTGAAACGATCTGGCCTATAAAAATATATGTTTTTCAACAATTAATGTGTCCAAGTTGCATCCAATTATTACTGTATACCATATATTCTTATACGTGCAAGACTTTTAAATTATCCTAGTTTTCGGGTTTCTTTTATGGTATGCAGTGATTGCCCTTTAGTGTACCCTTGATTCGAAATTTCAAGCAATTTATTATGACCCAGCCAATCTGCATATGGTTTGGAAATTGGAACAACCAACCGATCAATCAGTCACTCAAACAGGCATTAGCATCGAACTGCAGCACATGCCATTATTTAAAAAAAGTATCATTGAAATTTTCTGCGTGATTCCCATAATGACGTTGTGCTACGAGCTCATAAAACAATTAAAAATGTTTACGAGATTTATCTAAAGTATTTCTTTTGACTAAATTAAGTTAACATCTACCGATAACTAATTGATTACCTAATAAACTTGCGCGCGTGCGAATGCATATAATGTAACTGCTCTTGTTGTACCTCATTGAAATACTCCTTCAGTACGACCTCAAGATATGTCCGATTATTGGATCATAGGAACGTGCATTTTGTGGGAATTTCCAGAGTTTTTTAGCCAGTACATGTACCGTTGTATACACGTAACTTACTCGGGAATAAAACGCAATTAATAGGCTGTCAATCAGCGGAAACAAAGAATTAGATGGAGAAAGTCTCATTTACAAAAAAAAACGTGATAAGCACGTGGCTATACTCTTGTCCCAGACTAGCAGTGCATAAAGAATGTATTTTTTGTGTGCATCGAATTTGTGTAAAATCTCGTGAATTACGAATTTTGTCCACATCCATTCGCTAGAATCCTCCGAGCGGGAAAATTTATATCCTGAAATATGGCCAAAGTGGTGAGGCACACATTCCGAGCCTACACATGTCTGAAAGAAAAGTAGGTCAAGGTTTAATTCTGCTTTTGTTTGATCTATTTAAAAATTGAACGTCAGCCATGTAGAAAGCGGCACAATCCCAAGCTTTTTTTAAAAGCACGCTTTGCTTGGATTTCAAGCAGTGACCAAAATGTTAGACCTGGACTAATCTGGTTCTGATTAATTGCTTTATCGGGTCAATGAGAATGGCTTTAGAGATCATGCAGATACTGGTTCAGAAACAAGATCCACTGGACATGTGTAAGCACTGTACATGCACTTTATTGATATGCCCTTATCTTCCTTCAACATTTTTGAAAATTTCAATAAAACGCTTCGAGTAATACTTTAAACTCGTTTTGGTCATGCATGTACTTATTGGTTTAATACAATAAGGGTACTCATTTAGAAGTTGTGCGAGCTTTAGATTAAATGCAACGATAATCGTATAAGCGAATTTTTTAAACAGATTAGCGTCTACCAATGTACGATTCGTAAAGCTTCTGTCTGAGTACCTCTACAATATGTATTATTCGTGCGTTAACATGCACTGCAATTGGAACCAACATTTTGGTGATCTTGAAAAATTTTAAATCCAAATAATTATTAACTGATTTTAGCATTAGGGAATCTTTGGTTCTTATTTTATAGTGCTGTACAACACATTTTTTTTTCAAAGACTTTGAAAAACTTTCAGTTATAACGATATTCCATAGTTTGTCTGTATGGCGCTGCTGAATAAAATATACAGTTTTTGATCAATCACTAACATTATCTGCAGCCGCTATTAATAGGAACTAAACTTGCCCAACGAAATTCCAGTTTATATCAGTATCAGCTAGTCTGGTTTTGTCTTGTACTTTCAAATCGAGTAATTAAAGTTGGTGCATAAAACCTTTTGATAGAGCAATGAGAGTTCAAAAATCGAACTTGTAAAAGGTCAGTTATAAAATATTATGCCCTCGTTTCTGTTCAAATTTATCTCGATCTGTGTGCATATGTGATTGTTTTCGATTAACGTTTCTTCGACCCTTGACTCATGCATATCGAATTAAATGTTTATAAATGCTTTTGGAAATGTTTTATACATTTGGAAGGTGTCTTTTCATCACCTCTAAATGTGATGATTAATAAATACAGTAGCGTGCATTAATGCAAGTTTCTGTCAGCATTGGAAGAATTTGGGTTGAAAAACCTGGAAAATTCCCTGTCTGTGTATAGAGGAATGACATTTTAGCAGACTATCGTGGGACTAAACGATAAGAACTCGATTTTAATTAATTTTATAAGTGCGCGAGATTGAATGCATTAAGTGGAACACTTGTTAGTTTGAAGAAAGAAAAATATGTAAACGCAAAATTTTCCACTTGATGCGCGTAAAAAAAACAAGATGGAAATTAAATTTCTTTTAAAAACCGAAAAGACGTTATATTTTGTTAGTATTTTTTGCTTATTAGTCAACTTCTGTTTTAATGCGGTATTAAGTGGAGTAAAATGAGCCAGTGATGAAAAATGTCGCAATTGTGTTACTTCTTAAGTTGATGGGTGACATATGATGAATATAAAGTTGCCATGGACAATTATATTAACCATCAACGAAATGAATGGCTTCTTGTAAATTTAAAAATAAAATAAATTATAGCACCAATATAAGACAAAGTTTTTGTTTTGATTAACAAAATTTATCCTGTATAGGTTACACTTCCATTTTTTCGTTGCTATTTCCCCAGCTGTTAAAGAGTGTTAAATCGTTTACTTGAGGCAGTTATTCTCAATATTAGCCAGGTTAAGAAAATACGTTAAATCTCAGCCTTTATCGTATTTTTATCAATTTTCAACGGCAAATGTCAACTTTCGGCATTTTGGTACCATTTTATTTTTCCCATTGATACCGAGGGAACGATGCAGCTGTTTGTCAGTGCTGTATCAATACACGTAGTACATATGTATACATGAATTAGCTTTTATTAAAATTGAAATACTTGTTTCTAAATTTTAAAGGGCCGTCCACAAATCTCGTGCACGTGTTTACGTTTTTTTTAAATTTTTTTGGTCCCTATTTATCAAAGTTTATTATCATCGTATAAAAACGAATTAAAGTGCAAGTGAAACTCAATATTAAACAAGGGGTCCTTCAGCCCTGAAAACCTGGAAAAGTCAGGGAACTTTAAAATGTCTGGAGAAGTCAGGGAAGAATGACTTATTTTAAAAAGTCAGGGAAATTCAACGTAGTCACGAGAACAAATTTTCAAAATTCCCCACGTTTTCCGAGTACAAATTTGCAGAATTCTCCACGCTTTCGGAGTACAAATTTTCCAAATTTTCTACGTTTTCCGAGGGCAAATTTGCGAAATTTTATACATTTCACGAATACAAAATTTTCAAATTTTCAAAAAAAAATGTCTTGCAAATTTTTTTAAATTTTGCAAAATATGTCAGTTTTTAACATTATCATTGGTCCTGGAAAAGTCAGGGAAGTTGAAAATGAAATTTCTGGGGGGGGGACCCTATTAAACACATTAAAACATTTCAGGATGCACAGCAGTTATGTCACATTTACTAGTTTTGCAATGTTTTGAAATTTGCAGCGGCGTGTACAGCTGCAAGGATCATAACAATAATAACAACAACATTTTTTTTTCGTGTCCTTTCTTGTCAGAGCGCTAATCGTTTCCCTGCCCATGATTTACGGTTGACCCTAATCTACTCCCATGTCCATTCGGGTTCACGTACACATTTCCGAGTTTTAAAAAACGGCAACATATGACGAATACACTTGAACTGAATAAAACATGTATAGGAATTCTAAACATCGGCAATCCATGTAACTGAATCCGGAACACTTATAAAATAAGCATGTTTTCTCATCGTTGCCATTTGTCATGCTAGAAGGTAAAAGTATGGCGCTATTATCGTGTAACGTTATTTCCTCGGTTGTCATTGAAGCTAGGCGGCAGTGCCTCGCTGGGTAGGTCACGGGAACTTGTCTTTTGCCTAATTTTTACCCATGAGATGATAGGCCAGTGAATTTGAAATCGAATGCGACGCTTTCACCCCTCATTGTTTATATTCATGAATGATTAACTTGCGCTGCAGACGAGTGTGGGTGGTCGCGACCTCACGGCTTTTCTGAAGGTAACGTGAATTGACCTCCCTAAAAATCATACGCTCAAAGTTGATTAATTTTTATCCTTCAGACCCATCTTTTTTCCGCCCACCATTAAGTTGACTCTGCTGTGTACTTGGTGGGGAATATATGATTTCTTGCAAATTAAGTTCCTCGTTCCTTATAAGGATCTCGGTGGGGAGTTGAGGGGAAGTGCAGTATATTATTCAAAACAGATGCATGTTTTTACTAAACTTTTCCAAATAAATCTTCCCATGCTGTTAAGTATAGGATGGAAAACTTTGGAAAAAAAATGTTTTTGTAATTGAGATGCTCTTTAAAAACTTAGTAAGTCGAATCTCTCGATATGGGACGTCTGTCAATATTTGTTCGTTATAACAGTAGTTCGTATCATCAGAAGTATGTCACCACGTGTATGAATGGGAAGGTTCTGCAAATTTTATCGGGAATTCCCCATTATTGCGTGCATTTTTTCATATTTCTAAAGTTCGTTTTAACGTAATATAGCGCGAATGCTTGGGAACTCGAAGTTTTATTCGTTGCATTTGTAATAACCTAATTCGGAATTCTTCTTACACGAAGAAATTAACGTTATTTGTTCATAATCACTCCATACCCTAGGGCTGGTCCTGGAATGATCACTTATGTGTCACGTAGGCCTACAGTGATCATGTGTGCAATGGTATTCGTATATAAAGCGAATTCTTCTTAATGAGGTTTCACTTTAGGGTACGTTCACGTTGAACTTGTTTCCAGTCGCAAGCAAAACAATGTGTCGCTTAGTGCATGGTATTGCAGACGCTTACCAAGCGACACTTGTTTGTGTTCCAACACAAGCTCACGTTTCACGCGACACTTGTTTGTGTTCCAGCAAGTGTCCCTTTGTGGTAAGCGTCTGCAATACCACTAAGCGACACTTGTTTGCTTGCGACTGGAAACAAGTTCAACGTGTACGTACCCTTAATCATGTATATGCAGTAAATGCCTAGGGATATTTTTAAACTGAAATATGTGCTGCTTCAACGCGTTGGCCTTCGCCAATTTATGATTTTTTACTTGATGAAATTTATTGATCGCTTATGGTTTGTATCCATGTGTTACTATACACAATTTAATTTTAAGTACTTTTTTGATAAGGGGTATGGCATATGAGGCGTTTATTAATGACATTTTCCCACCTAATTGAAAATGAAACTAAAGGGCTGTAAATCCATCAGGTTTTTGTAGTAATATCTTAATCATTTGCACATTAAATTAATTTATTAGACATAAATTACTTTTTTTTGGCAAAGGTTTTTATCTCCGCAATCAATCTTTTTAAGTGACCAGAAGTTTTTCATCGACTAGGAATTAATTGTACACGAACTATTTGGTGCATGGCAATTGTTACCGTTGGGGGGATATCATGACAGCTCGTCGTATCAATTGACATTATAATAAATTGCACTGACATATCGAAAGTTAATTTTTGCATTTGATCTAGATTTGCATCGTAATTTCGGCAGCATTTCCTATTTAAATGGTAATTAAGATTTACGAATGCGCGCTGCGAGCTTCCTACTTTCTTTGTACGAAACAGGGTTTTCCAAATATGCAACCTTGATTATTTTGACAACTTTAATTGCGGTTTTAATGGAGGCATTTTAATGGTTGTAAAAAAGGACGCGTGACAATCTCGTTTTTGCATGGTACTGTTTTTAGGGAGGTGGCAAATTAATTGATTAGACATACTGTAGCACATTCCATTATCGGCAGATAAAATTGTTTTACATGCATATATACCTACAATCTTAAGCACGTGTATACTTGCAAACGAACAAAGTAGTCATTTGTTCCTTATTTCTGTAAATTGTGGTTACATGATTACATCCTCGGTCCAATGCAATGTTATAGCATAACTTCGACCATGGGCTCAACGCCCGTTGGTGTCATCGGAGCCAAGGATGTTCCTGCAGCATATAGCAGTCGTGTTGTCGCTTTTTATAACAGCTAGGCAACGCATCGCCACTCATCTGCCCAACCATCCCCATTTACCCGGGCTTGGGACCGGCAACAACAGACAGCCATGGCCGAATTAATGTAGGAACTATCCCAGTATTTGCATGGGGGATTGAGTGATAGGAAACCACCAAAATAAACAATCAGGAAAGTCGACCCAGGATTCGAACCCGCGTCTATCGAATGCAACCTCTAGAGATAACTTATAATTCATTAAAGTGATGAGTAATTATGTTATAGTAATTGGCTACATGTATGTATGTATGTTTGTTTCATTTGAATGGTGAATTTAAAATGTACTTGGCAGTATGCTCACCTAAAATCGAAATAGATCATCAGTTGCCATCTGGATCTCTGACGAAATATTGTCTTTGGTCAGTTTTATTACATGTCAGTTATGTCCTATATCTGTGACGTACTTAGTGCTGCACTTATAGTCTAAATTTCTATAGGACACGAAACGTGCAGAATACTAATTATTACTTTTGTGTTAACTTTTAGATTTTTCTTCGCCATTACACGCTACATTATGAAGTACGCCTTACTCGCTGCAAGTGTTGTTGATAATTAGGAAGAAGTGGTCTTAATTCCGTCTCATTTTGAAGTAAGTATTTGCACTAAAAGGAAATTACATTTCATCATTTTCTCCTTGATTTAATTGAATAATTTGGAAATGCATTATTTCCTTAATGAAACTGCCTTGAGTGCAAGTGGGTCAAATACAGTTTTAACCATTGCCGTATTATCATTCAAGTTCATTTAACGAGCCAATTATTATGAGTAGCACCTCATGGACATTCTTCAGCAGTTTAGTAATAATTGCTGTTAATTGTTCTTCAATTATGACTAAAAAAACAGGCTGTCATCTAATGCCATTAGCCTGCATGTACTTAATCTTTACTCCAAATAAAAGTTGCAGGAATTAACATCCAGTGCGCAAAACTACAGTAGCTGTAACTATACATAGCCATCTCATCCATCGGCTTTATAAATTTCCAGAAATAAAAAGATTTAGACTACTTTAATATCAATAACATTATGAAACCGCATTTACATTAATTACTTTCCAAAAATTATGTAAACATTTTATTTCTAAAATAAATTTCAGTTTTCATAGAAGTTTTATTACATAAAATGATATCCCTTTGGCAAGTATATTAATTGCAATTCGTTGGATACATGAAAATGTTCTGGAAATGCTTTGATTGATATGCACTTTTTTTGAGTTGCTTAATTCATTGGGACAAATGGCTACATGTAATGAATTTTCGTTGTATTTTCTCGGTGAGGATAACACTGTAACGTAATTTCAAGTTGTTTTAATGTTTTTTTTTTCGTCGTATGATTTATTTAAAAGGCGTTTACTCTTGGCGCTTTTAAGGGATATTTTTTTCTTCAGTAAAATGTTGTCCGATTGCCAATACATATCAGAATGGTAAAAACTAGAATGGAGTAAGGTCGATATTTGGCATTTCGATAAGAAAATTAATTTCTTTCCTGATAATGGAGCTATTTCTGACTATTGAATTTTAATGGAACCTTAGCACCTAATTAGTTTATGGATGTAAACGGTAACCTAATTGACTTTATTGATCAGTTTTGGAGCTGAAAGGCGACGCGACGCGTTCATTAATTGTTATCAATCGGGCCAAGTGTTGCGCAATAACGACCATGCTCAAGGTCAGAGCGAGCCGCAATATCAGTATCTAAATTTGACATGTCGTTACTTTTTCAAAGAAAAGCAATACAACCCCCGGACAAAAGTCCTGCAACACGTCTCATTTTGCTTGTTCTTCCCACTTTAATAACGTCTGTAATCAAAAATATAAACAGTAGCATGTTGACACTGCCATAAAATGAAAATTCAACAATT